>CAMXCT020000115.1:283203-303586 GCA_947184155.2 Cladocopium goreaui | reverse complement strand
CACCACATTGGAAGGAATGAAAGAAAGAGAAATCCTCGATGGCGATCCCTCCAAGGTGCCTCATGGAGATGACGAAGAACATGACCAAGATGAGGATGATGATGAGCTTGATGACGGAGACGACGGTGGACCTGGACCAAGTGGCGGAAAAGTTTCAAAGAAGCCTCTTGATGACTCCGAGGATATCTTCGACAAAGACAAAGATCCAGAAGAGATGACCCTCCAGGAACTGATCGACGCCCAACCAGACCATTGGAAGAAGGGCAAAGCTGGAGATGGGAAGATATACCTCAATGACGATGGTGAGAAGGTCAAGTTGAACGTTAAGGGTTACCCATACAAGATTGGAGATGACGGTAGACGAATGTTCAGAACGTCATTGCGTCCCAAAGGGACCTATTCTCCTGAAGAATGGCGCAAACTCTCTCAGTCTGACCGGAATACCATCCTCAAAGTCGAGAAGAAGAAGTTGGAGAAGAAAGAGGCCGATGACAAAGCCAAAAGATTGGTCGAGGAAAAGAAGAAGAAGGCGACGAAGAAGGAGAAGAAAGATTCAAAGAAAGACAAGGACGAGCCGAAGTCCAAGGGCGATGAAGGTGGTGATGAAAGTAAGAAGGATGACTCTCACTCAAAGTCAAAGAAATCCGATGCAGGTGTTGGTGAAGTTGTGAAGAACAAAGTTACCTTACCTATCTCATGTACAAGTACATATCTTGATCTGTACGACATAGTCGATGATGACGATGTACATGGAAGACGATACATTGATTGTCGAAAAGTGAAGAGGAATGCAGATGCTAGTCCATGTTCCGATGCTTCTACTGATGTCCCGGACGACGAGGAATATCTCACTGAATGGGATGAATGGTCGGAGGTCGAGAAAGGACGTGGCCCAAAAGCATCGTGGAGTGGTGAAGTTTGGAGCACATTGTCAGGTGAGATTTCGAGGTTTTCCATGGCTACGCCAGGAGAGTCGACAATGATCAAAAATGGCAAATGTGTTAACGTCAAGAACGTGAAGAACATAGCCACTGATGATGATGAATACATCCCTTTCCCAACTATGCCGTGTACTTCTGCATCAAATCAAAGTCACCGAACCAAGATACCTTCAGAAGGCGTTGGAAGCAAACTTTTCAACGCAATGGTTTCACGACCTGTGGGCAGAGCTGAGATTGAGTCTAACCCAAAGGCCAAAGAGGCAATGCTCAAGGAGTGGAAAGGCCTTCGTGATCAGGAGGTATTCGACTTTACAATGGTTCGTGAATACGACGATGTTGTTGCAGAGGCCAAGAAGAACAAAAAGGAAGTACATATGGCCAGGGTCCATGGCATATGCGTGGAAAAGAATTACCAGCTGTCAGAAGACAATCCTGGACGAAAATTCAAGGAAGAGGCGTTCTGCTAGGAAATCAGGTGAAGAATCAGCATTGGGAGGCAGCATTCTTCCAAGACTTGGGAAATTCCCCTGCTTCCTTCGAAGCCTCACGATGGGCAGATTTTTACGGATGTCTTCCTGGGCACTCCGTCAAGTTGGCAGATGCGATTCAGGCCTACATCCAGGCTAAGTTGAAGGGACCTTTGTGTTGGGTGGAGTTACCCACTGATGCATGGCCTCCGGAGATACAGTACTGGAAGTTCCGTCGCCCTGTTGTAAGACTCGACAAAGCCCTGTATGGACACCCTGATTCAGGCACGATGTGGGAACAACATTGTGACAAGAAAGTTCAAGAAATTGGTTTTAAGCCCATTGGTGAGGAATGGCCTTCTATGTATTTTCATGATGAGCTCAAATTGCTGTTGGTAATCTATGTGGATGACCTTAAGCTTGCTGGGCCCTCCGAAAATCTGGCCAAGGGTTGGGACATGCTGCGCGCTGTCTTGCGCATTGAACCCGAAACCGACTTGGGACTTTACTTAGGATGTGTTTTATCCCAAGGTGAGACCCAATTGCATAATGGTAAGAAAGTCAAGACCATAACTTATAACATGGAAGGATTGTTAAAGTTATCGGTGGAAAAATATCTTGACATCATTGGTAAGGACACAAAATTGAAAAAGGTATCAACTCCAAGCCTTCCAGAGGAAACGAAAAGCAGCCCGTATCGAGCTCCTTCCGATGGAAAACGCAAAGTTGAGTGTCCGTGGTGTGCACATTCCTTCGATCCAGATATGCCTACTCTCCCTGAGACTGGCAACTCACGTCCTGGCCAAGACAGTGAGACGCTGAGCCGTGGGAATCTAGCTCCGCATGCAGCTAGTGTGCTTATGAAGCTGCTTTATGCAGCCCGCATTGCGCGGTTTGACCTGTTGAGATCCATCAATGCTTTAGCACGTAATGTGACTAAATGGACAAAGGATGATGACGCCCGTCTTCATCACCTAATGTGTTATGTTAATTCCACATTGTCCCTCAAAATGATAGGATGGGTCGGAGACAAAATTGAAGATTTATCATTAGGACTATTTGCAGATGCGGATTTCGCTGGATGTGCCCAATCCTTGATCAACTTCAGGATCGCACTTACAAGTCCAAGGTAAGTTCACAAGATTCCCACTTGCTGGTGGAAGTAAGCGACAAGGGTGTGTTAGTCATTCTACCCCCGAAGCTGAAATTGTGGCTGCAGATACTGCACTTAGGACTCTAGGAATCCCCGCATTAAGTCTGTGGAAAGTCTTAGCCAAAGTTTTTCCTCAACTCCTGTTTCATGACGATAATCAAGGGATGATTGGTGTTGTCAGATCAGGACGGAATCCAACCATGCGTCATTTGGAGCGCACACATGGGATTTCCATTGCCTCCATGCATGA
The DNA here is from genome assembly GCA_947184155.2 of Cladocopium goreaui. Lineage (NCBI taxonomy): Eukaryota > Dinophyceae > Suessiales > Symbiodiniaceae > Cladocopium > Cladocopium goreaui. The sequence goes on along the minus strand of CAMXCT020000115.1, from coordinate 300,775 downwards.
ACATTTCCAAAAGGATCATTTTGTATTGATCTATGAAATTACAGCCAAAATGGCAGCCGATATCCATACTAAAGGGTTCAAGAACCCCATGGCATGGAAGAAAGCTTGTATGCTAATCAATTTGTTGGAACCTCAGGACTTGCAGAGCAAAGAAGTATTAGACATGTTGCAACCAAGCACTGATGTCGATATGACTACTCACCAAGTTTTCCAATCCAAAACTGAGGACATTCCAAACTTCCCATACACGGAAACCCCTATTTTGCCAAAAGAAGTGTATAGGAAGGGTTTGACTAGTAAAGAGAAGCTATAATACTTGCCAGGTATGGATCCCATTTTTGTCGTCAAGCAACCGGTTTTTTATCGTCCTAAGCCACCCGGCTTAATCGTGCCGCCAGATGTATTGAGATCCACATGGGTTCTTCTCAATGGTGCCTGGACAAAGGTCGAACACCGTGCATCTCCACCAGAGCAGGCTATCAGATTTGATAAGTGGGTTGAAAGAGCGTGTTTTCAGTACCATTCGCCTAACAAGCAGCCGTTGATCCCGGACACTGTTTCACAATCCGTTTCAACGACCTCAACCCACCGGGTGATGTCGTCAAAGCACGTGCATGCCCCGCCTGCCCACTCGAGCTCACTACGTGACTCGTGTGCGTCAAAACCACATGACCGTGTACAGCATCTGACCGATTCACCAACGCTGATGTTCTCGGTTGATGCCTTGTTTTTAGATGCACAGACATCACCGTCTCAACACCCGAAATCCATTCACCAGTGCCTTCAGCCAGCCACACGTGTGATCAATACGCTTATGCGCCTTGTTCATGGGGGGAGTGAGGGTGAAGGATGGCATTCGCACAGTGAAAAGGGGCACCCACAGTCCACTTCAACACCTGGCCTATGTCATACGCATCCGGAATTGGACATCAATGATAACATTCCGTTTGTAAAATCCACCCGAAAATCCCAAGTGTTAGGTAAGAAAAATGAAGACCATTGGCAGTGGGATGGGAAAGAGACATTGATCCGAATTCACAAAACGCCAAGAAGGCAAAACTTTGTACCACAGGATTGCGAAGACTGTCCTTGTGACCCTAGGATCATATGTGATGAGAGGGAAACTGAACAAAAGTTCAAAACTAATACTCGAGTGATCAAAGACATATGGAGATTCAAGGGCGACAATCATGAATCAACAAACAAGTTGAATGAATTTTGGACTGGAAAATCGACATTCAAGGTGCTCGCCAATGCTGAAGTGATCGATGGAGGTAAGAACTGTAAAGTGAGTCAGGGAGTAATCACGCTATGCACCAATTGCAATGACGTGAAAACTATTCCCATCACTGATGTTTTTGTCCCCTATCAATATCACATTGAAGTAGGCAAACATGAGGTTGACCATCCCAAAGTGTCGGTAATCCTTTGGAGAGAAAAGAAAAACAGAACTTTGGAATTTCAATTTTCCAAATCACCTTGTGACTTGATGACATCAAAGTATGCGAAGTTTTCCCTTGCAATCAATTTGATCGAAGTTCCTCAAGCAGTCCCATGCTTCGTCTTATTATGTTCGGAAGAGAGAAACTGGTTTACGTTCTTGCAGAACAAAATGAAAGACGAAATGAAGTTTCATGTCGTGCCAATCACTGAAGATGACGACATGCTCTCTCCGTACGGAATCAGTAAAGCAAGGCGATGCCTTCGGACCAAACTTGATTCAATGTTCTTTGCAGGTCCATGTACAGGAGGTTCACCATGGAACCGAATCAACCGATGGGTGAGCGAAGCAACAACACAACTCATCGAAGCAAAGAAGCAGATCTTCTGGGCGATGTGGGAAGTGTTTGCGTCAGTGCTAAGTGAACTTATCAACATGGGATCACCAGCCTTGCTTGAATTGCCTAGAGGTTGTGACTACTGGAAGGACCGTAGAATGACTGATCTTGTGGAAGGAACCGTATCTCATGAACACAAATTTGATGGATGCATGTATGGCTTGAAATCACAGTTCCAAGAGACTCCCAAACCAATCAAGAAACCTTGGAAGATTGTTACATGGGGGGTGTCTTTTCCAAAGCTTCATAGAAGATGTGATCGCCGTCATGACCATGCTGAGTGCGCCGGTAGGGAAACTCGCATTACTCAAGTTTACACTAAATGGATAGCCAAGATAATCATGAATGGAATCAATGATCATGTAATCAGGAATAGTCCATTTGTGAACGTCAGAGTGATGAAACGTTGGAAGCCGCTTGCATGTGATGACCAATTGAAAGCTGAAATGTCTCGTGATTCCGAGAATGTCCGCAGTCACCCAATCAAGTCGGTGGCAACATCCGTTTGTGCTACTCGAGAGCTCGACGCCATTGACCATTCGTTCGAGCGATCGCTACTGCACTGGTGCTTTTCGAGATTGACGTCAACTTCGGTTCTTTCTTCGTGGCACTTTTCATTTTCGTGTCGACCGCTTTCTGAATTCGACTCCGACTGGTTGTTACGAGACCTACGGTTCGTACAACTATTTCCGCTGCTCGAACAGTTGTCACGAGACCTACGGTCCGTGCGACTTTATTCTGTACAAAGCGGGATGGCCGAAACCCATGATCTGAACTCAGTAGGGCAATTCGCCGGAAGCCGAATCACCGTTGCATTACGAGTGCTGAAGGGATTGTCTGAAGGAACCATTGCAGCCAAGACTCCATCACCATTCCGAGACACCCGAGGTTCGAATTTTCGACTGATCTCAGATGAGGACACAGCCAACCAATGGATTAGGTTTGGTATGCCGCCTGCAGTTGTCTACTCAGCATACTTTGCGAACTCCAGACACACCAGTGAAGCCACTGCACAAGCCCTGGAGGTAGCCTACAAGTTGTTGCAAAGAGCGCAGGACATCGAGAAGGGGTGTTCAGGATGGGAGTTTTTGTCAAAAGGGTCGAGATTCGTGAAGGTCTTTGCCAGCAGATGCCCATATGATGATGCAACTGTGGGACGCTTCATGGACAAGGAGATCTATGACAGACTTGATGAGCTCTGGATCGTATTGTCCAAAGGACATTTTCCCGAACCTTTTGATGATCAAGCCACTGCAGCAGAAACTGAGGCGAAGATCCGAAGCATGAAACAAATTTATCGAGGAACACCATCATTCAACACAGATCCGAGTGCCACATCATGGTTAGCTGTGACAAGGACCGCCGAGTACTTCAAAGTCATGGATGAGTTGACCAAGGTGAATCCGAAGTCTCCATCTGACAATGATAGCTATTTGACGGCAATGAAGAACATGGTTGAAATCCAGATGAGGCACCTAGGACATGCATTGAGGTATCACAATGAGCAGAACCCATCAGATAAGATCATCTTGCAGGATGTGATGAAGGATGTGGTTGCTTTCGAAACCAACCAACCGAAAGGAAGGAGTGCAGCCCAGAACCATTTCTTGTGCTTGTTAGCCCTCGGCACGACCCTTGAAAGACACAAGACCAGCGCTCGAGGAGATGGAAACTTGCCGAGAGTAGCAGAGCTGTCCGAGATTCAGTTCTCGATTCTCAAAGTCTTTGACATTCCTCAGGGAATCCTGATTGGGCATGGATACAATGTCTCGATTGCCGATGAAGGAGCCAGATATACTGAGAAGGAAAGACGTCATGCCTGCCACAGCTCTCTCAAAGATTTCACCACCGTGATGACCGAGACTCAAGCTGGCACAGCCGGAGGCATGCACAATTTCGACAACTGGGATGTTCCCCTGACCTTCAATGACGGACGACGACCATACGAAGTTGACCTCTGGAACAATGAGGAGCCTTCATGGGTGAATGATGACACGTCAACTGGACCTAGCGCCCAGGGTACATCCGCTCCTACGGAGGGATCACAACCAAAGGCATCGCAACAATCACAAAGTTCGAACATTCAACCGAAGAAGATGCCAAGATCATCGACTGGCGGAACCTCATCTTCGTCGACCCATGCGGCTTTCCGATCTGGACCTGGAACAACATCTCAAGGTCGTGCTGAACCAGAAAGAGACGAGAATTGGATTCCAACTGAAGACTGGATGAAGAGAAAGAAGCCTTCAACCGTGGAAGTGCGTCTCCATGCTGCCGAAGACTATGCTCGTGAGGAACAGCGAATTGCATTCCTGCGATCCGGCAAGGATTTTGTGCTTTCCATCGTAGAAGGTCCTCACACTACTCACAAGTATGGATCCAATTTGATCTGGAAGCAGTATTTGAGAAGATTGACATTTCATGCTGCCCTGTCTTTCAACATGCTGACAGAAGGTCAACTTGATTCCCACATGATCAATGAGAATGACTACGAATGGCTGAAGCTCTATCACTACATCATCACGACCACAGAGTTTGTCAGATGCAAAGGATATCCTGTGACGGAGGTCCTAGCTATGTTGACACTGGGCATTGAAGATACGGTGGAGGGCGAGATTCGAGCCAAGCTCAAGAAGTTGGGAAACAAGATTGGACAGTTCATCATCGGGGAACCTTGGTTAGACAAATGGGATGAATTGGGAGGACAATTGAGAAACAACAAAGCTCTCATCTTGACGGATTTGACTTACCAAACGAGATCTAGCTCGAGAATCGTCAATGACATCGAGGCTGGGCTCGACAACATGGGTCTTTCATCCATCAAGGTGTACCAACTTCCCTATGAATCTCTGGAGAAACCCGAGGATTTCTTGAAACTGGCAACGAATGCATTGACATTTCTACGATCCAACGCCAACGCGTTCTCAAGTGCCACTGTTCATATTTGGATCTCTTTCGCAGCACTTTTCAGAGGACAAACTCGCATACTGATGCCAAATGCAGACTTCATCACCAAATTGGCGGAGATCATCACAGAGATCAGCCAAGCAGCACATCTTCCAATTTTCGTCAACATTCTGAAAGATGCCCGGTTTCTTGGGTCCCAATCTTCGATTGTATCCATGGCCGAGGAGCTTGCAAGAATCTTGAAGGAAAAGGGCATTATTCACTCCACCAATGAAAGATTCTGGAAACAGATATATGCTTGTGGACGTGAGCCTTTTTATTGGAAAGAAGGTGAAGGCAAGGAAGTCATTTGGGCTATGCTTGAAAAGTCACTGATGCGACAAAAGGTCTTCTTACATTGTGCAATGGATCACGATACAGTCCATGACCTGAATGAAGAATGCGTCCATGTGAAGAACACCGGATTTGACATTGAAACCATCAAACGATGCACAGAACATCCACGAATTGTTCCCAGCATTCGCGCTGGAGAAATCACAGATGCTCAAGCTGGATCAGCAAACATTATTGGAGGAATGAAGCACATGAAAGATGCAGTCCAGAGGAGAGCATGGTCAGACATCCGACGAGGAGTATTTACCCCGGAGCCCCTGACAGATGTGGATGAGCATTGGGTCGAGGTAACCGAAGATTCCGAATTGATGTGCGATGTGTGCAAAGGATTTCATAAGAATGATTCGAGATTGAATACCTGCACTGAGAACCGCACAAGATGCCTGAATTGCGCAAGCAACTGGACGAGAGCGGCAATCTACGGAACTGAAGACATTGGGATGGATGAATTTTCACAGGATGCAAGGGTAGCTGCAAGATTGCTCAACATCTACAATGAGTGCGTTGACTGGAGAGAAATGGAAGCCGAGAAGGACCTCCGTGGATTCCTGGTCACTGCGACACTTGCAATGCTTTCAGGATACAGGACAACAAGCGATGTGCTCAAACAGGTATCACATCGAGGTGCCATCCGAATGCCTGCATACATGGTTAAAGGGAAATGCAGACGAGACCTGTTACCCCAGTTCACTGTACAACGTGAAACACGAACAGAGGATTGCGGAGGAGGAATGCACCGAATGCGATGGTTTTACAGACTGCTTTGGGATGGTGGAAACGTCGCTTATCATGACTACATGAAGACCGTGCTGACCAAGGAGGAGATCGCATCAATGCTCAATCCAGCCGCAACAGCTGAGTATGTCGGCGACATTTTCGAATTCTGGCTTGGAATGCTTGACCTGGGTATTCAATTCCCTACTATGTTTGGTGGATGGGGGGCAAACCTTGACAGTTGCCTCGCAGGACTGGAAGAGTCATTCTGGCTATTCAGCAGTTCATGTCGACCTACCGACACCATCAACACAAAGCGAAACCGATCCAGGAAAGCATACATCCCGCCGGTCGAGAATGACATGGTGACAACAGTATTGAAAGAAGCGGGAATCTTTGACCTACTCCTGCAGAAGAAGATCACCAGAATGCCAGTGCTCCCGGAAGCCAACTACGATGACCACCCTGAGATGATTGAGGTCTCATCAAGCGATGAGGAGGAGGATGAAGTTGGCGAACCTGAAGACGAGACCACGACGCCTACGGCACGGGGCCCTCGAGCAGAACAGACTTCAGGAGAAACCGATGCCGGAGCCGGTGACATCGAGATTGAGGAGGAGGAAGATGACATGGGGGGCCAACCTTCGGAAGCGAAGAAGCGCCGAACTGAGGTGCGGAACATCCGTGATCGATTTGAGAAGCTGATTGCAGATGCATCGAGTGTTCAATATTGTTTCATTTGTGGTGGAATGCATGACATTGATGAATGTACCACACCAGATGACGAGAACATGAAGGACACCCTATGGCGCATGAGATTGATCATGGATCAGAAGTCCAAATCCCCATCATCATCGGAGAGATCCAAAGCTGCGCCCAGAGGCAGAAAAGACAAGCTCCCAAAGAACGTCATGCCACGAGGAAAGCGTTGGGGAAGAACCAGATTCACTGAGAAAGAAGAAGTGACCAAATGCTTCTACAGTCAGTCAGCCTTTATGTACGACATTGGTGATCGTGAAGAAGGAGGACAATACTTAGTGAATGGTGTCGAAGTCAACCCAATTAGCCGAGGTGTGAAGAATCGTCATGAGCTTGATATGCTGATCGAACGTGCAGCTGAGGAATCCCCGCCTGTTTTGCCGACCATTGAAGAGCTGAATGCTTGGAACCCCATTGACCATGATGAATATGTGAAATGGCTTATTGAAGAAAGAAAACAACGTGGAGACAACTGGAATTTCAAGTACATCCAACCATTCACACATGGCCACAACATTGGTACACTTCAACTCGCTCGCATCAATGGAGAAGAATATCTTGGAATGGGCTGGTGTAAGGTACATCGATATGGCGAGAATGAGTGGATGGGCAACAAGTGGGAAAATCCGCAATGGATAGTCGAATTGTCGAAAAGATTCAATGCAGCGCTACGCCACTCCGTGGGTTGCGTCAAAGACAATCGAAATCACCGTGGACTACCATGCGATGAAGCAGGTTGGGTCAATGTCGAGTCGATCTTGAAGTACGACAACATTTGGAGAGACCAACATACATTGGCTGGAACGACCTACGTCAACTACCCGATACTTGTCGAGAGGTGGAACAATTTCCAGAGAGTGATCTTCACTGAGTACAAGCAAACGAAGAGAATCCGAGCTCAAGTGCTAGGACTCAAGGTCACAAAAGGTGAGTTGGAATACGTCATGAACAACTTCAATGATGGATTGACCTCGAGACTTGATCGAAACACACTGAGGTTGGAGATCGGCACAGCAGATCGAGAGATTTGGCTTTGGCCGGTGGCAATCCGTGCCCCTATGGCACATTCAAGAGTTCAAGGCGGTGTGCACATCGAAGACAAGAAGACTTCCTATCAGATGAACCCTGGAGTAGGATACACTCTTGGAGGAGGATTTCACTGCACCACTTTTGACAACATCGCTCAAATCTTCAGAGAAGGACTACGTCCCGGAGGAGGAGGCGACCGCATCAATACGTTCTTCGTGCCATTCGCACCGTGGGACGTGCGAAGTCAGACGGTGCTGAGATTCAGGAAGATTGAACAAACTGATCTTGTCTACATCTACATCACGTACGATTCCATCGCCAAGTTCTCCCCCCGGTTATCAGCAGACGGACACATTTTGGTCCAAGAAACAATTCCATTCGAATCATTCGATGCAGTTTGGTACTACGATTGGAAGGAAAAGGACTACTACCGTCTCATGATCACAAAGGGAAGAGATCAACTTGTACTTTCCGTGCAAGGAGCAAGGAGGGTGGCCACCATTAAACGATTTGACAAACTCATTGGGAACATTGTGCCTGATGAATCATCACCCGATCTGAACGAACTTCGAAAGCTTGTCGATATCAAGACCGGTCACTTCAGTCATGCTCACAGGTTGTTCCCTGGACATCCGGATTGGAATGATGTAATATCATTGTTGGCAGTCACTCATCATCCAAACAAGGAGGACCATCGACTATGCCCCGCATGTCTGATGGAGACCCCTGCACCACTATCGATTTGTGTGATGTGCAAAGGATTTTTGGTAAGTCATGGATGGAGGAAGCGAATCAAGATCACCGTGGCTACAATACCAAGTGCCGAATCGCATCATCGAGAAGAAGATCTCAAAGACCATGTCAAGAAAGCATGGGAGGAGGTGAAGATCGATTTGACAGGTGAAGGTGACGATGACGAGCTGATGCAAGATGATGATGATGTCACCATGAAGAGTCCAGAACAAGAACCTCAACCAGATGAGGGAGATGATGACCAAGCCTCGAAGAAGGGCGACATCAATGATGAGAAAAGAGACTTCAGAGAACAAGATGAGGTCGACAAGTTTCTCAACCAGGAAGGAAAACCGACCGACGAGAATGACGATGAAGAGATCACGGTCGATGAAATCAACATTGAGGAGTATGAGGCTGGAGAAGCTCATGATGCAGTGATTGAGTATCCCAAGTGGATGAAGAGGATTGAGTTTGGATCAAAGGTCCTACCAATCGAGCCTTGCACAATTGGAGATGCTCAGCCGGAGCTCATCAAGATCCTCCTGTTGCAGATTGGATTACATATCGTCAGGATCTACAGACTATTCCAACGGAACTTCTGTGGAGACATCGAGACGGCATGGAAACACTTTCAACAGAACCAGAAATTCAGGATGGACCTGGACTCAAGAGTGCCTTACTTAGGCGAGGATGAAAATGGTGAACTCATTGAACCAACTGCACAACAGATGAAAGAGCTCTACAAAGAGATTGGCCGACCCAAACAAAAGGACGACATCGTGGAAGAGTGATTCGTCAATGCATATTATGGGGCAGTGGTACTCAAGCGACTTCTCATATATACCCTTGAGTGTGGCTACACGTATGATGACTTGCAAAATATTTTCTTCGATGAAGAGATGAAGAAGCTGTCGAAACGTGACACAACAATGGATGAGATGAGAAAGACCACAGCGGCCCGCGAAGCCCTTGACCGACAAGACGTCATGGTCAGAAGAATCATTGCAGGAGCATATAGGGTGAATGCTGTTTATTTCTTCAGGAACGTCGACTTTCAAGACACAATCACAGTGAACCCAGTTGACATTGTGTGTGCTCTTCGTCCCGCACTTCGAAGAATATCACTTTTACACCTGATCCTTCAAAATGGCCGACAATTACCACGACCTCTACTCCAGAAGCTGTATGATGCAATCGATGACTACAACCACATCAAGCAGCGAGACGATCAACGACCAAGATGGGGCATCCACATGTCTGACGCCCACATACTTGCGATTGCTGATACCCCGACTCCTGCCGATCGTGAACGCGCTAACCCGGTCGCTGGCAAATCGAAAGCAGCCCCGAAGGCAGCACCAGCACTGGGCAGAGTGTCAAAAGCAAAAGCATCATCGTCAGCAACATGGAGAACCGTTGAAACCGCTCCTCCGCCAAAACAAGCTCCAGTAACCCCGCCGCAGAAGGGTGGAAAAGACCAAGGAAAAGGTGGAAGATCTTATTCACACCGTGGCGGAGACTGGAACCAACCGGGATACTATGGATGGGGATATAGATGATAAATCGATATGACCTCTGCATAGGTCCTGATTGAACCTGGCGATGCGAGGATGCAATCATTGCTCGAGATTTACCTCTACTTCATTTCGAAGGATTTCTGAGAGGACTCTGAGCCGGCTAATTTAGAACCACATTTTTTTGAGCATCATTGCACGAGACGCTGAGTTTCTACAGCGGTCTACATCTCAACCGACGAAGGAACGGGAAGGTAAACTTCTAGTTCCATAGTCATCTTTGTGTTTGATTTTAATTCACATGCTTGAGTGGGACTCCATGCTGGCTACGCCACATCGGATGAACCTCAATGTTTGACACCGACTACGTCGTGTCAACATGCACGTGAACAGAACCTTTATCTTTTGGTAGAGATCGTAGCAAGCCGCCATGTAGATTTGAAGTTCTGAACGGACTTTAGCTCTCCATAATTCAATAAATGAACAGCTGCAAGTGTAGTGGATCAATTTGAGGAACACTCCTTTGCGCGTAGCCAACAAAGTTGGCTATGCGTGGGGGGTGCGAATAGAGTGTAGGCTACGGACCCTTGTACAATATCACATAATTCAACACTCTAAGATCCACAGCCAAAGGGTATGACAATCGCCCTTTTGGCTCAAGACCCACTGCAGCACCAGAACAAAGATCTGCCATGCGGAAGCTGCCACCCGTGTAACGTCATCGCTGAAGTGTCTACTTCAAAACCAAGAATCAGAACATAATCGGACAGACAATCACCGATTCGCAATTCATATATATATATATACCCTCTGGTTATTTAACATAGCGATGGAAAATGGCCCATAGACATAGATGGTTTACCGTTCTTAAAAATGGGTGGATCTTTCCATGGCTATGTTAGTCATAACCAGATGGTATATATATTGCTATGTCAAATCACCCAGTTCTTATTGTCATAGAATTGGATGATGGGAAAATTTACAGGAAAGCCCTATATTTGATGGTAAAAACCATGGTTTCCTGTAAATGTTCCCTTAAACCAATCCAGCGATATTGCTTTTTCAGGAGATTTGTCCACACCTGGCCCCCCTACTGCGCCACGGCGACTGGCGCGTTCGCAAGACGGCCACGGAACAGTTGGGCCGGATGAGCGGCGCGCGCGCGCGATCGGCAGCTTTAGGCGGCTGGGCTACCCATAAGGTGTTTAGAATATATTATGTATCTATAAGATGGATCGAGTACCCCTCATACTATATTATAGTGTATCGGATATTAATGGATATTAATGGATTTGAATGGATATTAATGGATTTGAATGGATATTAATGGATATTAGTGGATGTATACATATATACATATATATCTAATTGATAATGTGGTAAAACAATGTCATAAACCATGCATGACTGGGAATGGTAACCATGGCACCTATATATTTATGGTGATGTGGGGGATGGTTACTGTTTTACCCACATTAGCCAATATCATGGGGATGAACATGGTTCATATTGGGGATACCGTACCTCAAAAAAGAACAGTACACTTGGAGTGAGGATCTTTCCACTTAGTGACCAATTAGCCCTGGTTGGTCATTAGGACTATACCGAAAAGTGGCTAAATTCAGCCCACTCACTACAGTAAGCCCTTGCTAAATGGGATGATCCTTCAAAAGTCATCCAACTCCTTGGTCCTCACCACGGGGACATTGACCCCAAAGTATTTCAGCTTCCTGAATTACCACGTAATTTGTTCATTTATATATATACATAAACATCACAATATATATATATACATCATATATATATATATACATCATATATATATACATCATGTATATATAGATATATACACATCATTTATATATATATAAATCATTTATGTATATATATATATGTACATCATATATATATATGTACACATATATGTACATCATATATATATATATGTATATATATATATATATCATAAATATGCATATATATATATATACATATATCATAAATATATGTATAGCATATATATAGGATAACAGTTTATTGGTGAACTATAGTCATTTGTTCGTTTTTGTTCTAAATATATATATATATATATATAAAACGAAACATGTTCACGGTATAACCAAGTTTTTTAGAGCCCAAAGCTGCAGAGTGCCCAGTTTTATTGTACCTTTGGGTTACCGTGCATCCATCTTGAAGAAAAACATGGTGATTATGGTGATGTGGCCTGATCCATTTTAACTAACAACCGGCAGAGTATAGGTACTGGGAATAGGAAACTCACAGATCATGGGAAGATGGTTGTGAATATAATGGGAAATAAACCAAGAAAATGATTATGGTTTTGTCGCAGATTTTTGGATTTACCCAACAGAAAGGTGTTGTCAAACCCACGATGGAGATGTAATGATGTATACATATATTATATGATATGATATGATATGATATTATAATATTATATTATAGTGCCAAGAACATGATTTGATTTGGATTTGTCCAAGAATGGGGGATACCTTGAAATGGCAATAGTTAGATGGCCGTTTTTTTTATGTGGACAATCATGATAAACCATGGAATTGTATATTAAATAGTGTAACAAAAGTGTCCAGTAGTTGACTATTGGAACGATGGGCATTTGGGTCCTCGGAGAAACTTACGAAGTTGGAAAACCTTATATTTCAGCGGCTGACGTTCCCACCTAGACACCTGGAACTTGGAAAATTTGACAAGTTTCAAGCTGTAGGAGAATTGGCTTCCAAACTTGGTTTTCTTTCGGCTTCCATGAGCTCTAGTTTCAAGTGTGCTACGGAGCTGGTTCGGAGTGCTGAAAATGACCCTATCCCATATGGAGGACTGTGGATGGAAGAAATCCTGCACCAATTGATAGGAGGTTTATCCCATTATTTTTAGGGTTTCAAGCATCCGGTTGGTGGTGCAGGATTTCTCAACCATCCACTATAGGGGTACCCCATTTTACTGTATCATCCATGTATAGATTGGATTTTCCATGAAATAAATCATCCATGTGGGATCATTTGGGGATATCACCTGGAAATTCCCCATATCATTTTTCGTGATTTTCTCGACTTCCCGACCTTTCTCAAGTTCCATGGTTCACATGTTGGGGCTGGTCAACCCATCTACAAAAACATTGCTCAAGACCTGGTCTACCCGGTACCGGTTTTTTCACGTAGCTATGGAAAATCACCTTGTTTAAAAAGATGTAAATCATGGTAAACCGTGGTAAATCGTCTACAAGTTGACCAATTTCCATATGTTGGATACCCAAAAAAACAGACGGGTTAATCTCCGATGAAGCCATGAGCAGTGCCGAAGCAGGAAGAATACGTTCTGAAATCTTACACTTCGCAATGGAAAGCCACCGCATATATATACATCATTATTTATATACACCATCATTATTTATATATACATATATATCAATGATATATCAATGATTAGTGAATGGAAAAGAAAGAAATCATCTCCGCAGTGCCGAAGCGAAGGCATCCCCAAGTGAGCGACCGGTGATCTCAACCGTACCCCCGAACGTTAACGTTGACAGCTTGCGAAGTGGAACATGACCGATGTTTAGTAGATAAATCATGGTTATAGTTTTGTAAACCCATTTAAATCACCAATTTTTAGTTTTTTAGTAGATAAATCATGGTTATAACTATGGAAAATCACCATTTTTCAGTGTTAAATCAACGAACTTTCGACTGGGCCATTTTTCATAGCAATGGATCCGGATCCACGTCGTGGGATCCGGCACTCGCTGAGGTGCCCTGGAGGCCTATGATCCGTGGAAAGAGACGAAGGATGATGTCACCAAGGTCGATCCCTCAGTACGGATGGACAAAATGGCGATTTCAAGGTGATTTTCTTTGGAGTATATACGATATATACATATTACATATAATACATATAGTGTAATATAATATAATATCAAATAATATAATACAATATAATATATTACAATATAATATCAAATAATATAATACAATATAATATATTACAATATAATATCAAATAATATAATATAATATCAAATAATATAATACAATATAATATATTACAATATAATATCAAATAATATAATATAATATCAAATAATATAATACAATATAATATATTACAATATAATATCAAATAATATAATATAATATCAAATAATATAATACAATATAATATATTACATTATAATATCAAATAATATAATATAATATCAAATAATATAATACAATATAATAAATTACAATATAATATCAAATAATATAATATAATATCAAATAATATAATACAATATAATATATTACAATATAATATCAAATAATATAATAACATCAAATAATATATAATATAATATCAAATAGTTCATCATATAATATATTTTAATATATTGTAATTTAATATAATATCAAATAATATGATTTAATATAACATAATATCAAATAATATTATTTAATATAACATAATATAATATAATACCAAATAATATAATTTGATTTAATCCTTTATAATATCAAATAAAAATACTTCATATTATAATATAATAAATAATATATTAGAATAAGCTATAATATAATATAATGTAATATCAAATAATATAATTTAGTATAACATAATATCAAATAATATAATACAATATTATATATTACAATATAATATCAAATAATTTAATAGAATATATAATATATTGTAATATAATACAATATATTTTACTAAAATATAATATAATATCAAATAATTAATTTAATATAATATAATATAATATCAAATAATATAATATAAAATAATATAATTTAATATATTATAATATAATATAATGTAATATAATTTAATGTAATAGGGTATAAAATGTTTTAATATTATAGAATTTTATGTAATATAGTATAGTATTATATAATATGTTTTGATACAATATAATATGATATGATACGATTTTATTTATTATATATTTTATATTTTCTGTCTTATATTATATCTACATTTATTTAACATATAGTATCAAATATATAATATATGTATAATATTTAAGTTGTATATGTATATAATTATATGTACGTATATTAATATGATATAAACCAACTAACTTGATGTAATTTCATGGGAATACATGGGAATATGATCGCATAATCATATATAGCCTGGATGCACTGAAAACAACATGATAGTCTGGGGTAATGTTTACAATGTGGGGCCCCAAGACATAACCAAAAAATAACTAGGCTTTATAGCTATGGCTATAGTTACATGGGGTTACAAAGCAACTTATTACGTTCGGGGGGCCACGATGGGTAGGTACCCGCAAGCGCATCATCAAACATGATGGATCATGAGGGGCTGGGAAAATCACCAAATGGGGAATTGTACAGCTAACCTCTAGTTATTTAACATAGCAATGGTATAGATGGCCCATTTATAGATGGTTTACCTATTATAAATGGTGATTTTCCATGGCTATGTTAGTCATAACCAGATGCTAACCATGTTGGATTGGAGGACAATGGCTTAAAAGCAACGTTGGCACCGGTTTTTAATGTGATCGCATGTTGATGATCATCACGGTGATCGGAAGTTCAAATTTCCTGGCACAACTTCCAAAATGTGCGGTGAGCCACTCATCAAAATCAGCTGGTGATCAATCAGATTTCTGGATTTCCAGCCAAAGTGATCCAGAAATTCTAGGGATTTTTTCTCACTCCCAGACCTTGAGAAGATTTCAGGGGTCCTTTTTTTTGTTGGATCACAACTGATGACTTAGACGAAAATTGAGCAGGACCAATTTACCTGAGGTCACCTGTCTTGGATGGTTTGGAGGGCTTACTTCATGTGTTGTGAAGTGTCAGGCTCCAATTTGGTGAAACAAGCGCGCTTGGGATCAATCAAAACTCTGTGACGCAGAAATGTTGGGGTGAAGCCCTTGTTTCGGGTAGGCCCTCAATTTTGGACATGCCGTTTTTAGATTAACGTTAAAGTTCGGGCTCAGGGATGCGTGGAGGTCCCGAACGTCACGACCAGAGGACTAGATGACGATTGGATTGGACAAGAGGATTGGATATTACATACAATAAAACATTGGATTTATAAACCATTGGATTACCCTTTGGTTATTTAACATAGCCATGGAAAGACCCACCCATTTTTAAGAACGGTAAACCATCTATTTCTATGGGCCATTATTTTCCATGGCGAACTGTTAGTCATAACCAGATGGTAATAAGGTTTATCGATCAATGCCATTGGATATGACCATCGGATTGTGATAAACCCTGGCTGCCATACACATTTCTACCATGACTGGGGATGGCTGAAATCCCACAAAAATGTATGGTGAAATTGGGGATGGTGAAATTGGCGGTATACCACGTTACATGTTTGAATGGGGATTCTGTGTTTATGTCTGGGCTTCAACTAGATTATCTCAAATGTTTAAATTTCAAGTTTTCATCCATCGCCTTTTTTTGGACAGGGATATACCTTTACCATTCTTCCATTGGTTAATTGTTAATCCACCATGTAAAGGACTGGGAATCTGTTGTCTTACTTAATCTTAAGAAAACGCAAGTAAATCACGTTCCAGCATGGAAGATAATACGGCACGCACCCAAAAATCCCAAAGTCAAATAGGAATACCCATAATATTTGGATTTGTGTCTTGTTAGATACATTAAGTCTTCAAGAACATCAAATGATTTCAGACAATCATACATATGTATCGACAATCGAATTGCAGGAAAACACCATACGTGGGTATAAGTCACCATGCTTTCAACCGTAGATGTTCCCTTAAATCAATCCAGTGAAAGTCCAGTTGTTTTTACTTTACTAGATACTGGCAAATCCTCAGCAAACATTCCCATGATCGCCGGTTATTTCACCAGTTTTCCGCCAAATCCCTAGGCCCCCAGTTGTCCTATTTGTTTTTCACTTTTATTGTTGCCTCATTGCAGAGGCCCGGGAGCATGCTTTGAAGCATCTGAGAAGTCAGACATTGAGTCCGGAGGTCCAAAAAAAATCTCCCTCGGTACAACTGAGGGATGCAAAACTGGGGTAAAAGAAACGGGAAAATCATGAGATTCAAACCATTTCAATCCCCCAGAAGTTGGGTTAGAGGTTTTATATCCACTTGTACCCGAAAAGTTTATTTTTCAATGGTTTTCTGCAAGGGGTATTATCAGCCCAAGACTCTGATGGAACGCGATTGAGTGTGTTCGGGGCCAGTTGGACGTCGTCAACGGTGCTGTGTCTGGATGTGGACTTCGGGAACTTGTGCGTCAGCAACCTTTTTAAATGTAATTGTGCTGGGCTGGCTGCATTCACGTCATGGTGTACTTTATTAACCTAGTACGGTTTATTTACTATATATATATTTTTTTATAATCCAGGTTATAATAATTTATAATTATATACATACATTCAGAAATTTAGTAAAAATAAATAACATCTTAATATTTAAAATTATAATTTAAAATTATGAGATTAGGTAGCTTCAATGGGACTAACTTGAATTTTGCTTTACGAAATAAAGGAAATTATAATTTAGGAGAACGCGACACACATTTCGCCAAAAAAGAACCTATATTGGACATAAAACCATGCAAAGAAAAATACATATTTCTATATACCAATATTTTTTTCACCTGACCAAACATATTTTTAAAACAACGAATGGGACTTAGA
>CAMXCT020000115.1:110000-280254 GCA_947184155.2 Cladocopium goreaui | reverse complement strand
TATATTTGAATTTTATTTTTCTATATTTATTAATTATTCCTATGATTATATTTTTTCCCACCCCTTTTTTGATCTATCCAATACTAGGAATATCATGGTAATTGTGAAAGATTCGCCTGGCCGGTTTGCATGGTTTAGATTCCCCATTTCAAGGAGCAATATTTTCCCCAATTTAGCGATTTCGTAAACGCTAGCTGGATCAAGTAACATGGGATACATTGTTATTTTCTCATCATCCCATCATGAATGGGATCGAATAATTCAAGTTTTTTTGCGGAAAAAACATCATTATCAGTAGATATCATGAGTATTCAGCAATTCAAATCCAATTTCTTTGGAAAAAAAGTAGATGAACGAGAGCGATATTTCCATCCCTTTTCATGGGTAATTCATCCAATTTTTGACTAATTTCAAAGGATGAGAATGTCAAACCATTGATCTACATTGATAATAAGTGCGTATAGCATTCCCTGAAAAAGATTAGAACATCTGAAAACCTGGAAATCTGATTATGAGGTACATATCATCGAACTATCATCCTGGAAACACTTTTCAGCGTCTTTTGGGGGATTGAAACAGGTCATTGCAATACTGTATCTGCTGAATACGGTGACAAGTCGTGCAGGAACGCTTCATGGAATCAAACCATGACAAACTTCAAAGGTTGACTGGACGTGAAATTCACGCCAAGAATGATCCTTTCGTGGTTCCGTATGTCCGTATGCCCCAAAGTTGGACATACCGTACCCCTTTTTGGGTCTCAAAGATGGCTCCTCGACTTTCAGAGTACGGTTTCTGGAATCGTCTGGTCAAAATAGCTGGCGAATGTTGGCGATACAAATGATGCTCCGTTTCTGGGTGCAAACCCCCATCTGGACAATAAGAAATTCAGTGCACTAGAATCACTAGAAAAGCGGCAGTTCAAGAAGCCAGCTAAGCACTGCGTTTTACCTCCAGTTCCGAAAGACAACAATTGGATAGTCATGCATCCGATATTGGATGGAATGAAACATACATAACTGGTTGGTGTATACCTACCCCTCTGAAAAATATGAGTTCGTCAGTTGGGATGATGACATTCCCAATATATGGAAAGTCATAAAATCATGTTCCAAACCACCAACCAGAACATATATACCCTCTGGTAATTTAACATGACTATTGAAAATGGCCCATTTATAGCATATTTACCCATTAAAGATGGTGATTTTCCATAGCTATGTTCGGTACATAACAAATTGACCCGCGCAGGTCAACCCTCGCCATTCCAAGCCCGTTTTCCAAATCAACTGCAGGACATGGCAGCAGCACTCTCCCAGTTTTCCATTCTTCAATTCCTTCAGCTTGGCCTCAGCAAAAGCAGGCTCTTGGACAATGTTGGATGTTGAAAAATGGTCCATCTATAGATGATAAACATCATGATTTCCCTATCCAAAACGGTGATTTTTATGGATTTTTCATATAGCTACGTTGAACATCAAGGAATTCCTTGGGGCTACTCTCCAGATCGCTCCCAAATGTCCAGAATGTCCAGACAGTGCTAGTTATGTCAGCATCCTGCACGAAACAATGAATTGACAATTATCTGTACAATTTATAATGGTGATGAGCTTATTTCTGAGGCTAGGTCGTTATTTCGGGCTTGACTTGACAACAATCTGGTTGGTGGTTGAAAAACCATCTTGAAACATATGACATCGTCATTGGGAAGGATGACATCCCATCTATGGACCAATTATGGAAAATAAAATTCATGTTTGAAATCACCAACCAGCAATTATCCGCACCTTTCTGGAAAACTCTTCGGTATTGACACGCTCAACTGCTGTGCTGCAACGAGCGTTAGCTGAGCTGTGCTTAAACTTGAGTCATGTTGGGTTCCAGATTAAAAAACACCTGGGCAATGTGGTACACTTGAGAGCCCAACAGGACAGAAAATTGTGTTTTGTTTGTTTGCTTCTTTCTTGTTTTTTTTGGTGATTCTTCCTGTTGGGTTGTTTTTGTTGGTGATTCTGTTTTCGATTGTGTTGTTGTTTTTTTTTGCTAAAATCAACCAACTCTCTGTTCAAGCCGGGATCCCCAGTGGGAGGCATCCCTGGCCCCACTTTTGGATGATGTTTCGCGCTAACTCCACGTTTGTCCCGTGACGTTCGCGAAGAAATATCCAATTCTGTGAATTGAACCCATGGATTTATTGCTCAAAACGCGTATCTCACGTCCATTTTCTTGGTTTATAACTGTTTATATCCACATTCATAATCTGGTTGGTCGTTTCAACCCCTGTGAAAAATATGAGTTCGTCAGCTGGGATTATTATTTCCAATATATGGAAACAAAAATCCAAATGCTCCAAACCATCAACCAGTGAATTGTCAGCCCACCATCGTTGAATAGGAGCCTCGAACTGCTTGTAGGCATCGCTGGCAGCCAGGATATCCTGGAGATCGAGTTGTGGTCCAACTTCCAGCGGATTTCTGAGATGTTGTTGGGTTTTTATCATGTTTATACTTGGAAAACACCAGTTGAATGAGATGGGATCGTGTTTTTTTCCGTGTATTTGTTATGTTCGTTGTTTATCAGATCATGGGGATGAAAAGTGATAGTAACCAGTGGAATATACATGGAGTTGTGTTTGGTCTATCTTACCCCGTACATAGATGTATTTGTGAGCTAAATATCATGGAAATTGGAGAGTGCACTGAAGCTGGAATGGGGAATCTGACTCACTTCAACAACACACACATGGATATTCCAACAATGCTTTACGGACTCAGCATAACTTCACTAATTACTAAGCACATAAAACAATATCTAAACTACACAAAGGGACTTGACATGACTCTTCACCCAAACAACCGCGCAATGTGGAATTTGAAACAACGCAACATTTCATGATCTCATGTGAGCTGCTTTCACCACCAAAACACCGAGATAATGTCCTTCGAAGTCGTAATCAATTTTGCAGATGGGGGTTGCTCTGTTAATTCCATCTATTACAAGAGGGGATCTCTTTCCTCATTGACATATGTCAATAATATCAATAAGTAATAGATATCAATATTACGAATCATTTCAACAACTCAGTAAATGTCAATGTTATTCATGTGGCCTTTTAGTGTAATTCTTCATTTTGCGGACAAACACCCAATATGAATCCAGAAGCGATTCAAACAATATCCAAGGTTCTTGTGGGATAGATATCACAAAAGTAAAGTGCCCTGGCTGTTTAAGCATGAGTTTATTGAAGAGAGAGTTCCAGCTTGTTGGCTTTGAATTCTCTTTGCCTTATCATGCCTTTTGGATGCTACCTCCTTCAAGCATTAGAATACTGCAGGTACTACATCGATCATCAGAGCTTACCCGGGAATGACGGCATGATCCTTGAGGTTTGCTAAGCGGTGACTGGAGGAAAAAAAAACGAGTTGCTTTAGGCTATAGGTCAAAGTTTCTTATGTTTCTTTACAGTATAGAAATTCCCAGGGGTCCATGTTAATCAACGGAAAATATCGGGTCCGCAATTTGGATCCCCGAAAGAGGTGACCCATGTTGAACTCTAATTTCACCTGGGTTTATCGGGGCCATATATACCGAACTACTTTTCATGGGGGTTAAAAACCAACATTCCCATCACTGGGGGGGACACCAAATACTTGTGCGACCGAAGCTATGAAACCAACTATTTGGACCATCGGACCATTCACTGGTGGGAGAAAAGAGCACCCAGTTGCTAGTTGAATCATTTGTGGATGCGCATAATGTTACACTTACAGTCAGTCTCTCATCTTGGGCTGTCTCTACTCCCGTTCTGGTGGCTTAGTACCTCCTTTCTCGAACCCAAAACAAGTCAATTTGCCTTCGGGAACTTTTCAGGGAAACATCAATGGGAAGCATACTGAAAACATGCAAACCCAACTGAAATTATGTTTTAGAGCCATGATAATCCTTCGCCCTCACATCGAATAACCCCCAATGAAACCCTGGTTTGAATCGGTTCATTTTAGGCACGCATGTGTGGGGCATTTACAGTAATATTAATTAGGGAGATTGGACTATATATCCTCCAGTAATTTAACATATCTATGGAAAATGACCCATATTTAGAGACGATGTTTCTATTAAACATGCATCTTTTCCAAAATGTTGCTGAACTCTTCGTTTGCTGGAGGTTATAAATTGGTAAATGCCAACTTTCAGTTTTTGTTTCATCTTGACGGCTCATTTTCTGGTAGTCATCAAGACTGGTGCCTCGCCAGCATAGGGGTCACTTCCCAGCTTGTCGCTATCCTGCCTCGTTGCACTGAGTTGTGGAGCTTAGTGGTCAACCATTCCATCGAGAAGATACAAATTCACCTTTTACAAGCAACTCATATGTTTCTTGGAAATTATTTGTTGATATTGCTGTTTTGAACAAATATACCAAAAAAACACTGTCACAAACGACTACCAGGGCTTTCACAGGCTTTCACATTCCAGAGAAACTTCATATGAACATTGAATATGTTTTTGAAATATCCGTACCATCCTCTGCCAACTGCCATCTAGATCCTTTTCGCAAAGTTTGAATGTCCAAAACCACAGCAATCTGGGAACGCGTGGCACAACCTTTTGGCGCAACCTGTGATCCATGGCTTCATGAAATATCAACATTGCAACAACTCGTTGCAAGAAAAAAACACAAAGTTTCCATCATTTCCATCCAATGGTTCATCATCAACAAATAAAACATATTTAAAAAATCATGTTGATTCATTCTTGGCAATGTCTGTTGGTTTTTGACACCATCTTCAGACACCTCCCCGTGCTTTTTAGGGCCACACTTGATCCACATCTTCGTGAGTTTGCCACCTTTTTCTTCGTAGAGCACCTGGGGTTGATCGAATTGATCGAATTCAGGGACTCCAATGTGAGGATCCAAGTGAACAAACAAATGCAGCTACCCTCTGGTAAACTAACGTAACTATGGAAAATCACCATTTTTAATGAGTAAATCCACTATAAATGGTTATTTTCAATAGCTATGTTCGTTTACCAGAGGGTAATCTAGATGAGACAAATTAATGACAAATTAAAATCCATGCAAAAGGCATTCTGAAGAGAATGCGAATCTCAAAAGTGTCAATCCGACATGGTTTCGGGAATTGGAGAGATCTTTTTTTCCTGACAAAAACAAACACCAAACTAAACGAAACCTGGTTTGTGACTGAGTCCACTGTTGGAATGGACTGCCTGACAAGAAAATGTGGTTTTCCCAACTGCAAAAGGTTGCGGGTTCCGGTTACTCTTCCCTTCAACATCCTTCGACCAATTCTGGGACCATTTTCGTTGCAACTTGTTTCATGGTCGGCAGGTGAATGGAAGATCAAAAACGACCTCAGAAAATTTATTGATATTGATATAGGGAATTGGTTATTGGAGAAATTCACATCTACTTTGATGTTCACCAGGCTACCAAGGTGGCCCATAGCAGATGCATTGGGATGGTCCCTGAGATCTGGTGATATCGTGTCGCAAAAATGCATTGTACGAGCCTAAAGAAGGTCAGCCTTTGTCGCGGATTTCCATCATCCCAAATACGGGGATACCACAGAATGAAGTGTGGGGGGCGGTTTACTATTGGTTTTCCCTCATGATTCTGCTGAATTCTAATTCACTAACTTGAAAATAGCTGAAATAAGGTCTCCCATCTTCTCCTTGCGGCATAAGGCCATGTGGAGATGATTCCCCATACTATATGTAAACCATTATTCCGGTAACATCACAGTGAAGTCATTATAAATCCAGATTGTTGCCGTAACCCCTCTACATGATGATTAATAAGTTATATCATCCCAACTACTGCAAAATGTCTATTTACCCACAAATTGCTTCTCCTATATTTATGCATTGAGTGTACATTTACCCGCGATTGGATTTAAAGGCTTACGCCTGACAGCCGGGAGCCGGCCAAGCAATCTTGGCACCATGTTGGCCCTATGTTGGGCCTATGTTGGCCTATGTTGGGCCAATGTTGGCCCATGTTGAGCCATCTTGGGAGCTATGTCGGGGCCATGTTTGGGCCATCTATGTTGAAACGATCTTAAGATGCCAATTTTTCCGCCCCAGGCCCCCTCCTGGAGCCCAAAACCATGTAAAAACCAAGATTTTTGAATATCGCCAAGATAAAATCTGTGGCCGCCGAAGGGCCCGAAACACCGTAAAAACCGATGTTTTTTACACCGTAAATTACAGGTCCTTCAGTCGCGGGGGAGTCGACATGGGGTGAACCAGGGGTGGGTCGGCTGCAGGAGCGCAGCGTCTATAACCTTCGGTTACCACCAAAGGATTACCACCGAAGGATTTCAGCAAGGACACGGGCTCCGAGGCCGGCGCCCGGATTTACATCCACTGAATTAGTGCACATCAAAATAGATTACAATTGGATTTACCCACTATTTTTTACCCACAATTTATGATAAAATTGATTTACACCCACTATTTACCCACAATTGGATTTACCTTTACCTCACGCTTCATCCACTGAAACTCTTCCAACCCTCAGGGACCCCAGCCATCAAATGCTCGGTACGAGGGTCGCGCACTCCCAGCTTTCCATCCTGGGGACGGGGCGACGAGACGTGGGCCAGCAGGTTTTTTCAGTTGTTTCTGCTATGTACCTACATCTTGCCAAACACATGTGCAATTCTTTGTAATATATACATACATATACCTACATATACAATAAATACATGCATACATATATCATATATATATATCACATACACATGCACGTATATATAATAAACAAAAACGCACATATATGTACATAATTTGTTGGCTTTTGTGGGATGGTTTTCCTCCCTGACCCAGCTTATATTATATATATAATTACGTAATGAAACATGTTTGAAGATGCCGTATGGTTCCTAGTTTGTTGTCTATGGTGAACGCAGGTGAGTTGGGGGAAACAAATGAACAACAAGTTTGGTCACTGGGAGATGGAGTATTTATATAACTATATCTGGTTGATGGTTTTAACCATCTTGAAAAATATGAAAGTCAATGGGAAGGATGACATCACATATATGAAATGGAAAATAAAAAATGTTTGAAACCGCCACCCAGATATGATATTACCTTGTCACTGCTTGGCTTCATTCCATGACTCGAATGGCGAAAGTCGATCCGTTTCGGGGCTGAAATCCTCCTCCTCTGCGACGATTTTTGTAGCTGCTCTGGGATAATCCATGGCTCTCCGGTTGTGATGGGGCCGCCCGGGGCCATTTTCGAACTTCAGCAATAGTTCAACAATAACTAGCTATTTCTACATGTACAATATCTAGTTCAGTATGGGTAGCACCATATTATCATATTCATAATGAGTATTAAATCACATCATAAGACATTGATCAGACATATGACGTGATTTAACATGATCCCATGCTTATAATGTTCAAAGCGGAAACTTCAAGTCTATCCCATCGCTTAAGCTTCCGGGTTTTTCCCCAGGTTCCCCAGGTTCCCCAGCTGGAGGTGTACCCGGCATGGCGGTGACCAAGCTTTCGTGTGTCTCATAGTCGAGGCAATACGTTGGGCCTGATGCAAACTCGAGGCCAGTCATAGAATCATAGAAAATGTCGTGAATTGGCCAAGAGTTTCGGAAATCATCAGCAAGAACAGAACATGTTGAACAGCAAGAAGATTCGAATCTTGCCCACATAGGGATTGCCCATGATTGCTATCATTTGGGGATTTCCGAAGTCATGGGTGTACCACCCCCCTGCCTTCCGTATGTATCCACCCCCCCGTTCATAATTACATTTCCATCAAATGTATGAACAGAGGGGGGGGCAGGTGGTCAAGCCCGGCGACGGAAAGAGGTGTCAAGAAGGCTTATACATTACTATTTTTGATTGAATGAGACATGGGGGGGACCTCTGCCTTGCACCAGCACAAAACAATATTTGGGAAGCCCCAAAAATGTATTCCATTGGGGGGTGAGCTTCTCAAGTCAACCTTCATGTATAATGAATGTGCGGCGTGAAACTACTGCTGACCTCCGAGGTGCATACATTCATGATACTTCATCTGCGCCCCCCCCCATCTCAATTCCCCCCTTCCAAATTTCGCCCCCCCTCCAAACTTGGGAATTACTAATGTATTAACCCATGGGGGTAGATGGCCTCCCATAATTTGGCAAACTTAGATTTCAAGGGGAGGGGCCTCAAAAGCGTCATGCTATTTCGTAAGATTCCCCAGGAAAACTCCATGAGCATCAAAGATCTATGGCCTTGCAAAATCAATGTATGAAACCCCCTCCCCACCTTTTTCTAAATAAGCTTTTGAAGCCAAATACTGAAAATGTATGAGGAGCACCCCCCATCTCTTTAGGTAATCTCTTAATTTTACAAAAACAAGTTCATACAGTAATGCCCGTTTCAGAGGGAGGGGGGTGGAAATGTAAGAACAATTCCCTGCATGGTATTTTCGGATGTTCCATTATAAACCATCCAGAATTGGGATAGCCCCATAAACTTCCATCTCTCTTGCTTGCTATGGCCATTTTTGTCCGGCACAACGGACACAAAAAGTCGTGTCCGCCAGTCCGCCTCCACAACGGTCCCGGCTAAGGCTAAGCCACACACCTCTGGCCGCATCAAAATAGAAGCGCTTCGTGCAGGTCCTGAGAAGTTTTGCGAAAACCACAGGACTTGTGAGCACCCAACTGGGCGAGTTGGGTCGGTGTTTGTTGGATATATCATTGATACATCTATACTACTTGTAGTTACTGTCGTTGAGGGATCATTAGGGTGAAAGCATGTCCTGCTGACAGGAAGAGGGGGGGCCCGAAGTAGGCTAACTGATGGATTTATGCTGGGTATAGCTGTACTTCGATAGGATTGCCAGATTTTCAGAACTGTGGGGCCAATTTTGAGCAATGTCCCTTGAATCCATGAAATTCCCCACAAGCTTTCAGGCAGATTTCCTGGATTTCCGGCACAGCTCTGATCCACCACCCGAGTCTGACCATCCCACTAATAGGGATAATGATGATTGACCACTGGATTTGGGATTATACCCTATTTCTGGCTGGTGGTTGACCTACCCCTCTGAAAAATGATGGAGTTCGTCAGTTGGGATGATGACATTCACAATATATGGAAAGTCATAAAATTCATGTTCCAAACCACCACCCAGAACATATAAACCCTCTGGTAATTTAACATGACTATTGAAAATGGCCCATTTATAGCTGATTTACCCATTATATAAAGATGGTGATTTTCCATAGCTATCACTCTTAGATGTTGTTTCCCTTTTCTTCACGATGTGGAAACCACATGTTTCCAAGAACCCCCCCTGGTTATTTGACATAGCTATGGAAACTAGCCCATGGGATAATAGATGATAAAAATGATGATTTAGCAATGAACAAATGGCGATATTAATTGATTTTCCAGTTCGGACCAAAGAGTAGCTCCTTTTTTTCACCACATCCACTTGCATCGACCTACATTCCATGTATCTCACCCAGCATAGTGAATCCCACTCAGCACTGACCGGGTTCCAACCATCCTCCATCAACAATGCCGAGGAGACCTTTTCACCCAGTTTTAACACGGAAATATCTGGACATATCCTCAGAACCTCCACCAACCTTTGAAAAAACAAAGACTTAAGGATATATGAATATTCCAGAATCAAATTACAATCTTCCATACCAGATTTTGCCATTCATATTCCAATCATATATATATATATATACACACACCTTCCATATTAGATTCCATGTTAGATTCCATATACAAATTCCAATCATATATATATATATAGATTCATATCGTTGTATCGTTAAAACTCAGCTTTTTTTTCCTCAGATTTTCCGAGAGAAAGTCCGGTTGGGGTCTCGGATCCGGACCCTAAGAGCTTGGATCCTGACCTCGGATGGGGCGATGGGATGGGATTCATGACATAGATATGGCAGGTGTATATATATGGGGTGTGTATATATATATATATTATGGGAGTATGAATGGCATATGAAATCTGGTATGGAAGATGATTCTGGAATATTAATATATCAAAGTATGGAGGTTTCCTAAGTCATGGGAGTACCCCCAAATCATCCAAGCCATGGATGACTCTGACTTAGTATTGACAGCTATGGTTTTTGGGATCCTCCAATTCAAGAACCCGCCATATATGTAGTGTATGAATAGTACATGTATGGAATCTATATATCATCTAGCCAGTACAGTACAGATTTATGTAATATATGGTGTACTGATGTGTATTCTATAAAGTGTATAGTGAGTGTATAGTGTATAGAAATTATGTAGCAATCTATACATATGAAAATATAGATTATTTCTACTTAATCGCAACCCATCTATTTTTCAAGTTTGACACCTGGAAACTGGAAACTGGAAACTTGGTCCATTTTCAACTCCATAGAATTGTTACATCGTGACTTTCTCTTAAGTCCTTCCCTTCCAATAGCAGAACTTCCCAGTTCCATGGCGCAAATCACAGCCACAACCCCTGCTGTTAGGGACTCTCTGAAGACGCAGGTGTAACGCTTGATGAAGCTGTTGCGATCCTGACGCAGGAGGTGATATACTTGGATCATGCACGATATAACTGAAATGATATGACTATCAGCTTTTATCAGCTTTTATCAGCTTTTATCAGCCATCTATGGGATAAGCCACGTTTTTTTACATTGACTTTCTAAGCTCTTCCCTCGAAACCACTTCAGGATCTGGATTTGGGATGTTCCATCGATGTTCCATCCTGGTCCCGTCCTTAATGACAGCTTGTCCCGATTTCAGGTCCAAGATCTGGACCTGAAGCCGTTCAACAGCCCCGAAAGAGCTACGCCGCTGTGTTTCCAGGATTCTTCGAGAACAGCACAGAACATCTAACCAGAAAATCACAGGTTTTCACAGGTTTTCCCTATCTTTTTGGGGACTATGTATGACTATATGCCAAAAAGAAAGAAGAACAATGCATGCCTTGGTCAAATAGAGGCTGTGACAATGTGACAATGTGATAGTCAATGATCTGATCTGGACTGGCCCGGATCGCGGAAATTCCAGCGCAATGGCAGTAGGAGTCGACGCCGATGACAAGCTTTGGAAAGATCCCTTTCAGCTGCACCAACCACTCCTGGATGACAGGCAGGATGTAGTAACCAGAAGGTTTCAAAGTTCTTCCGGGCCTCACCGTGTGACCAGGTGCCAGTCTAGGCTCAGGACGAGCTGAAAGTGAAGGCCTTGATGAAGATGACGCTGTTGCAGAGCGTCTTAACAAAGGGTTGTTTGCCGTGACCCGAACGAAATTGTACCTGCCTGTACTCCAAACACCTGTTGCTGTATTCACAGTCATGACTCTTAAACGACCCAAGGCTTTTAGTCCATTCACCCAAAATCAACATGTGGGGTTTCTTAAAAATGGGAGATCCCCAAAACCATCGGTTTAACAACTAAAATGGTTATCCATGACTTGGATGATTTGGGGGTACCCCCATGACTTAGGAAACTGCCACTTTTTGTGCACTGGATCGATGGGAATTTCCCCTTGATTTCCCAATGGGAAGATCATTGAAATCAATGGGATGATCTACTTTTCTGAAAAGTACATGATACAAAATCTGGACTTGGAAAAAATAAGCTATCATCTACATATCTACAGTATTTTTTTTATGTATGTTCTTGTTACATCGTATCAACTCTGGAGAGGACTTGTCCCTTGCCATGCCTAGCAGTTCCCCAATGTTTTCCGCGCCTTGTCATCGAAGTTCACCATGAACCGTTCCAGCTTCTCTGCCCTCGGTCACAGTCTGTCCGCAGGTCTGTCCCCCGAATACCTTCCAATGGGAACCTCTATCAAAAACATACGGAGTTATAAATTGATAATATACATATATATATATATTGATAACTCATCAAACAAAAATTGGAGTCAGACTTAACAAAACTATCACTGTGTGATATCAAAAAGATTACTATTGGGCACGTGTGAAGCCATGATCATGTCTGTTTGATTGGTGAGCACGTTGGTGAATCCCCACATGTTTGTATTGTCACCCAACCATGAAGTGGATTCCTGGCATCAATACCTGTTATAGCCATTTTGGGAGATGACCATCCATAGGTTACATATCCATATGTATATATAAATATATACATAATATATGCCTATAAGTATATATTTTATCTGGCAAAACCAAAATAGATAGAAAACGTGGGGAACCTTGGAAAAACGAAGCACGTGTCCTCCATCAAATCCGGCGGGAACTTCCAAAACTCTGGTCCCCCGACACCAGAGCCATACGCTTCTCTGCCGGGATGTTGTTGGGAATGGGCTGGCGGATTTCGAGGATGTCATGATGTCATGATGTCATTTTTGGGTCTGGTTTCCCCCCCGCAGAACGCTGTGAAAACTGCGACATGCACGGCAGGGTGGTATAGTTTTCCACCCAATGCCTGGGTGGAATCTACGAGAAGCAGTTCTGATTCAGAAAATGACCCAAAAAATGGCCATCTAAGAAGATTAAAAACTGCAGGTGAAAGTTGAATGAACTGGTAATCAAACCATCTTCTTATGGCAATCTCAGCCACAATGTGTTTCTAGTTTTTTCTGAAGCAAGAATCGAATTGACATATGCCTTTTGGGTCGGTTGGTTCAAACCACGAAGCAGAGAAATGGGGAGTTCTATAGGAGTTCTGTAGAATTCTTTGATTTGCCCTACTCTATACCAATATAGATGTGGAAATATCATCATTTGTAGATCATGTTCCTAGAGTTTCCTGGGTTTTCCACATCTTTCTGTATGTTTACCCTAGGGTAGATGGTCAAAAAATCGCCCTCGACTGGTCGTGGTTGCGACCATGATCACCTCCATAGGGCTCGTACGCAAAACATATGTGTATCTTGGAATAATATCATTCTATCAAGAAAAGCAAAGTTCTGTGTATCTCAACATTATCTGGTGATTATCTCTTGTTCTAGAAATGTTGCAAAGTTCTGTTATTTCAACACCGAAACCAGAAATTACCAATATACCATCCACATTGATGAGACATGTTGAGACAACGAGAAGACTCCAACTGAGAGACATTCTCATGGAGAAGGGCCCAAGGTGATTTTGTCTTTGGCTGATTTGGCTAAACCAATCTTAGCCCCTGATGATATGAAGTACCCGCCACAACTGGGCAAGCCATGAATAGATCCAACATATTACACCATATATCAACTGCCATAAATTTGATTATTGATGGTTATACACCAATATTTGTGAATAGATGATGAATAGATAAGTGATTGATATCTTCCAATATATTTATGATGACGGTTATGTATATATATATATATATCATGTATATATATATATGTGTATATATATATATATCGAATAAGTGATTGATAATCAAATAAAAAAATGTTCATCTTAACAATATACCCCAACTCTGTGGAAGAAACATACCAGATAAATGGTTGATGATCAGAAAAGAACTACTTGGATCACCAAAAAGAAACAACTAACAAAACATATTGAATCCCTTTTTATATCGATTCCCCAGTCTTTTCGTGAAATTTCCCATTGGGAAATTATAAACGAAGACTATACCCTCCGGTAAACTAACATATGAAAAATAATGGAAAATCACTATTCTTATAGGTAAATCATCGAACTAAATCTGGTTGGTGGTTTCAACCCCTCTGAAAAATATGAGTTCGTCAGTTGGGATGATGAAATTCCCAACTGAATGGAAAAACATATCCAAATCTTCCAAACCACCAACCAGAAATGGTCCATTTTCCATAGCAAACTGTCACTTTACCAGAGAGCAATCATCAACCGCCGTTGGTCCACCACATCCGCCTCGTTGTATGCCTCCATCTGAGCATTGGTCAGCAGCACCGCATTGGTGTCCGAGACAGGTCCCTGAGCGAAAACAAATCATATCTCTAAGAGCATATATATATATATACATATGCATATATATATATATATACATATGCATATATATATAATTTATAGAAATTAACTACTGTTTATGTAAATATAACTACAATTAAATGTACATTGATACAATTGATACATATATATATATATATAGATTATAAATGAATATGCCAACATCGACACATCACCTCCCATCGGACGAAAGTTCCTCGTCCCGGGACTCCGCGGGATCCTCCTTCGAACGGCGACGATCCTCCCAGGTATAGCTCAGGTTGGAGGAAAAAAAGAGCAGCTAAAAAGCAACAGGACATGAATCCGATATGAATATTTATAGCAACATTTAAAAAAACATATTTGATATATATATATATATTTATTTCTATTTTTATTTTTGATAGCATTTTACAGCATTTTACAACATTTTTCGCAAGCCACCAAAAAGATGCCGAAGGATGTGTTCCCGGGATTGGAGGATACGTAAGTGAAACCCTGAAACATGGGGAAATTAGATGAAACTAAATGGAATAAGGTGATACTGTACCAATAGGATAACATGTGATAAAACTATGTAAAACTGCTGACACCAAGTGAAAAATCATGAACTGTCGTCACATGAACTGCGATTTTTTCAATCTCACTGGTGCCACTGGTGACCATTCTGGATTCGGGTGCTGAAATTCCAATTCCATAGCATAACATCTGATCCATTGATTCAATATTGATCGGATGTTATGCTATCTGAGATATGGCTGGAGCTTCAATTCCTAGAGCACAAGCTTGTTGTGAATTCCAGTGAACTAGGCCATAATTCATGGCTGACATCTATCTATCTATCTATCTATCTATATCTATCTATCTATCTATCTATCTATCTATCTGTCTATATAACAATATCACAATTGCAACTATATGGAATTTGTTCAAGCTATTTCAAGTATGCATATGTCATACGACCGGAGTATCTTGAATTCAAACACCACCACCCAGCTGCTACGCCGCTACGCCTTCTCTTCCGGTTCGTGCCGGCGGCCGCGATCGCTGTGATTGCCTGCGTCATGTTTTGACTGCCCTCACAGCGATCACACCTTGAATGGGCATCTAAATGGGAAAATATAGGGAAAATAGTGATTAATAGTGATTAATAGTGGTTATTAGTGATTAATACCTGATCTCATGAATAATATAACTGGTTGGTGGTTTTAACATGTTTTAACCATTTTGAAACATATGAGTTCGTCAAAGGCAAGGATGACATCCCATATATGAAATGGAAAATAAAATTCATGTTCCAAACCACCAACCAGATAATCTGTAAATGGAGGTTTCAATGGGAACATACGGTGGAAGAAATCCTGCACCAGTTGGTATATGTTTTATCCCCTTGTAATCCCATGATTTACAGTGTTTCATATTTACCTAACGGTTGCTAACTGGTGCAGGATTTCTTCCATCCACAGTACTATCATATAATAATAACATATTCAAAACAATGGAGGTGTTTGCCAGGATCAGAGGCACGTAGAGAATGTCTGATCCCATGACGGTTGACCCCCCCACTGTTGAGTCCAATGTGCATCGTCTATAGCAATTCCTGAACAATGGACAGTCAATTCAATTCATGTGAATTCCCTCGAAAAGTAAGTTTCGACTCGAAACTTCCTACTCTACATTCATTTTCGGTGGGATTCCACCCATTCTGGGCCAACTACATCCGATAGTCATGATCATTCCCAAGCTAGAAATGCGTTGAAAGATACAGATCCTACAGATCCAAGCTGGGATTCCTCCCCCAACCGGCACCGGCGGCTTGGGATCCAGCGCCTTTCCGCAGTGTCTCTACAAGCTTCTTGCGAAGCTCACGATTCTCGGCCTGGAAAACGGAACAAAAAACGGCACTTTTTTCGGGAAATTCGGGAAGACCATGGTTTTTTACACATAAATATATATATATAGGATAATATAGGTGTTCCTATAAATTCTACCATTGTCCAATTCTGGAATTGTTGGAAGTTTCGGATCTTTACCCATATTGCTCCAAGTTTGTCTATTTACCTACATTTGAGTGTTTTCGGAGGTGTTTTTCTCTGCAAATGCTACATCTTTGGAGCATTGGGGCCAGAAAAACCATGATGCTTCGATTAAAAAAAAACATGGAACCGGGGTTTGGAAGGCCAAGGGAACCAGGTAGAACACTGATTTTCCGAGCTGGGATGGCTCATC
Source organism: Cladocopium goreaui (assembly GCA_947184155.2). NCBI lineage: Eukaryota > Dinophyceae > Suessiales > Symbiodiniaceae > Cladocopium > Cladocopium goreaui. The sequence continues at coordinate 264,086 of CAMXCT020000115.1, read as the reverse complement.
GTTGGCTACAGGATCCTGATCATTCTTGAGGGCTATGGACAATCGGCTGGGGATGGACATCACTGGAATGACCATTGGTGAATCAGCATTTCCACGATGGAACAATGCCATCTGGGGTGTATGCCTTTCTCATGCACACCCAAATATCATATGGCTGGTCATGTGTTGCATGAATCACCCAATCCTATCCCCATGTTTTTTCCCATTCAATTCCTGTTGATAATCCCCCCACGTCTGGACAAATCCCCTTAAATGATCAAATATCATGTTGCTTATAATATATCCAACTTCTATCATATTATATCGATTATCCATTTACATACTGGGGATATATGATAAGCAACAACATGATATTTGATATACAGTATCATTGACCCTCTGGTAAACTAACAGTTTGCTATTGAGATGGCCATAGAAATACTTGATTTACCCATGAACCATGGTGGATCTTTCCATCGTTTTTTCTATGTTTGCCGGGTCAATCACAATGACACCCATTGTACACCCATAAAAATTGCATGATCTTTCAGGAGCAGATCCCTTGCGCAGATTCCTTGCGCCTTCAAGGTCTCGTTTTCCACCTGGCCCAGGCTGTGTTATGAACATAATATGAAATGGGATATCATATGATATCATATCCTAAGATAAACTAACATAGATGTGGAAAACCAATTGTTTCCCTAAGAATTTTGGTGGGTTTTCCATCTATGTTGGCGAGGGTAATCCAAACATGCATGGAGACCCCATATGATTGGGGATCTGGGGATATTTTAGCATAATTTTATATAATTTTGACATAACCATATGATCCTCTGGTAAACATTCACAGTTTGCAATTGAAAATTGCCAGAGAAATAGTTGAATTACCCATACAAAAAAAAAATGTTATTTTCCATCGTTGTTTGTATGTTTACCAGAGGGTAACCTCCCAACGAATATGACGAGATATGACGAGCTACGAGTTAAACAAGACCTACAACTGGTTGCTGAAGGGGTAAATTCGTGGATCTGCTTAAGGAACCTCCTAAAAATAAAACATATTCCCTATAGACTCCCCAAATGGTGGATGTCTGCCTATTGGAAAAATAAGAAATCGCCTTCAGCAAACCAACTCCACACTCTACACTTCATCCACACACTTCACGCTTCAGGAATATTCATGTTCTGGGTTATAAGTTATAACAACCTTATAACAAGCAACCAATCAACTAGGGCAATCCACCCTCAGAAAAGTCACCAATCAACTCAATCACCCATCATTAATATTCATTTATATTCTCCTCATGTTGTCGTTTGTTATATCATATTCTGGTTGGTGGTTGACCTACCCCTCTGAAAAATATGATTTTGTCAGTTGGGATGATGAAATTCCCAATATATGGAAAAATAAAACATGTTCCAAACCACCAAACAGTATTGTATCGTGTTTTAACTCCACATCTTTGCAACCTTTTGCTCATCTGCTCCGCCAGTACCATGCGGCCCTCGGGCCTCTAAAAGTTCGATTCGGGCCTCGGGGCTCAGATCCTGCGCAACATGGGGGCGACGTGGACGGAGCCAACTGAAGTGTGATGAGAAAATGGTCCGTATATGGATATAATATATGGAAAAATCATGGTACATATAAAACAATTTGATGATTTGAGTATTAAAACAACTGGGACATATAAAACCATGGTTTTTGTTGTGGGGAAAATCAAAAAAGAATCTTCGGGGACTTGAGATTGGCCAAAAACTTTCGTACAGCGAGGCCATCGTCCATTTCGTTCTTGGAAATGCTGATTTTCCAGTTAGCGACGTTAATATCACCAGAAGGTATATAATATCATACTGGTTGGTGGGAAAAACCTACCCCTGAAAAATATGACTAGTTGGGATGATGACATTCCCAACTGAATGGATTAATAAAATTCATGTTCCAAACCACCAACCAGCATATAATATCTATACATGGTAAGAAAATGGGAAATATCACTGAATATGATCATGGAAAACACCTCTCAAGACCGATCAGTCTATGTATGATACGATGGGAATATACTATTTCAGACTTGTTATTTTCAGCATTTAGAAAATCGGCAAATCAACAATTTCATGGCCATTTTCAATAGCTACCATCTGGTTATGACTAACATAGCCATGGAAAATCACCATTTTTAAAAGGTAAACCATCTATTTCTATGGGCCATCTATACCATGGCTATGTTAGTCATAACCAGAGGCTATGTCACAAATTACTAGATGGTATTATCCCATGACGGATCCATGGTGCTGCTATATATGGTAACATGGATCCCATCAATATACCCCAGTCATGTTACCATATATATATATATATACCCTCTGGCAAATTAACATAGCTATTGAAAATTGCCATTTATAGTTGATTGTTCCAATTAAAAATGGTGATTTGCCATAGTTATGTCAGCTATTACCAGAGGGTATCAGCACCATGGATCCTATGGTATTATGAAGCATACCAAGCGATGATCCGCCACCTCGTCATCCTCATTCCTGGTGCGAGATTGGAAGGTACCCAGAAAAGCTGTGAAATAAAAGTCAACCAATACGTAGGGATCCATGTTCAACAGAAAAAAACCCAAGATTTAAACAGAAACAGTTTCTCAGTTCTTCTGATTTCTATGAAAGATTTTTGTTTTTTTTCCCGTTGCGAAATATCAAAATTGACATTACTGTAACGTGCAAAAAATCATCCCCATGATTGGGGCGTTTTTTTAAACCTGTGAACATCTCTGGTGGCCGCCATAAATTGCATGCCACCATTCTCAGGGTTGCTCGTGTAACACTCAGCTACAAAGGGGGTAAATTTAGTAAAAAAAACAGAAACATATATATATATATATATATATGTATATATATATATATATAAATACCACATGACCCAATTTGTAGCGATCGAATGGCAGTTAGTTGCTTTTAGAATCAGAAAAATGGCAGTCATGTACCTAGAATAGCTTGGAACTTTTCTGATTCCATTCATGGTCAACCTTCAGCCAGTTCCTGGTTCCTGTGACCCTTTGAAGTGGCAAATGAGAACCAGTGTTCTGTATATCTCAAAGGACCCCGGAGTTACATATCCCATGTCCATCTAACTCTCAACTGTATCAAGCAATCTAAAAATGCATCTAAATCCTCTAAGGTCAGTCTTCACTGAGCACCCAAGTTGCATTGACTCATCATGTTTTACATATACTCTTGTGCGATCAAACCCACCAATTAAAACTTCAATTCAATTTTTTTCCGAGCGAAATAAATTGATAGGAATTCTCATGGATTTTCATGGATTGTCCAGCCAACTTTGATTCCAAAAAAGCTCACAGAATCACCCGTCGGCTCAACCAGAACTCACCACCTTCATCCGTCGTTTGGGGATCACATGCATACTCCCCAAAAATGCACCCTTTTGTGTGGTTTATATACATATATTATACATATATATATATAGAATATGTATATATATATATAATATGTATCTATCTATCTAATTAATCTATCTATCTATCTATCTATCTTTCTATCTATCTATCTATCTATATACAAATAATGTGTATATATATAAATAATGTATATATATATATATGTATATATATATATATATGTATATATATATATACGTATATATATGTATATATATATATGTATATATAATATATATACATGAGTATCGATGTATTCCTAGCGATTTACGATTTCCCAATGTTTTCCAAGCCTCACCATAACCGTGGGACCTCCTTCGGCTTCGACTCCGCGACTTGCGCCGATCTTTTCCCATGGAAAGGTCGCTACGGCAACCGCTTTCAACCGTGTTATGCAGGATTACAGTAATGACCTAGTGCTTTTCAAGTCTTGTTGGTGAGATTAGATGGTGTTGCAATGATGATGATTATAGATTGATTTCGACTCATTGTGACCAGAGTGTCTCAGTTTTTTTTATCGTTTTGACTGATGCTCAGGTACGTTGGATGCTATCAGATGTAGATTGGATGTTATGGTCAAGTTTGATCTACCAAGTGTTCTGTGTCTTCAAGTGTGACACCATAGACCTTGATACCCCTGAAAAGTGAATCCATAGAAATCCATAGAAATCCTATAGATTCTCATTGATTGCTGATGATTGCAGACTCGTCGATCAACTACTGTGAAGCTCGACTCTCTTCGTCTCAGCACAGGCAGTGTGATCCTTTTTGAAGACACATAGAATGAGAAAATGTCTATCAGATTATCATCTATGTGTATACAATTGTATACATAATATGCATACGTTTGATATGTATAAATAATATTAATATATATATATATAAATTTGTACATCTGCGTGTTTCAGATATACAAGAAACATCTTAAGACAGAATTCCTTGTAGATGCTGTGGCCTTTTGTTCCCTTTTTGTGGCCTGATCCAAGGGATCATTTTATGAACGTATTCCCACACGTTATACCCCCCAATTGCCCCCAATTAGTTGGTTGCCCCAAAGTATTAATATCCACCATAAAATCCGAGTTAGCCTAGCTATGCCTAGCTATATTATAAACGTCTATAAAACAACTTCACCGGGGCCCCGGGGGGGTTCTTCCTGTAGTGACATTCCCGACAAAACCTTTCGGTTCTTTTCGTCGGCGTTGGCACAGCCAGTTTGGCGGATGATGCATTGGGACTCTGGTGAACGGACAGTTCTGCACCTACATAACTGGGGCTCAGCGATGGTTGCGCGGGCAGCTTTCCAGAGAAAACGCCAGGAGAGTCTCGCGCGTTTCGCAACCAATGAAGCCAATTTCGAATTATCTTGCAGTTGCTGCAGCGTTCAGATTTTCAGGTTGGAATGGTGTTTAATTACGACACATCACAAAAACCATACTGATTGAAACAGAAAGACTCATTTGACTCATGTGTTTTAGAAGACCTGAACGCGCTAGAGTACAAAGACCTGCAAACTTGCATCTGTGCAAGTCCTCCTGAATCTGTAGCTCTTCTATTGTCTGGAGTGGAGCCATCCAGAACAACTGTGTCATATGATGTGAAAATCGACCTGCATTGCATTTCAAGTGGGCAATGCAAAAATGAGACAACATAGACAACCTGTGATGTATATATATATATATATATATGGCATATTTATATATATATATATATATATATGTGTCAGATGCATTAAAAAAATGGACCCCCAATCTTGACATATCTCCACATCAAGGTGACATTTACGCTTCTGAAGACCCCCGTTTTAACCATCAATATCTTGGACGGAAACCTGAAACTGCCTCCGATTTTCCTGGAAAAAAAATCCTCGTCATCTCTGGTGATTTCTCGCCATCCAAGGGGGTCTACGGTCATGATCTTCGACACCTGAAAAACAACATATGTTTTAATTTAGCTGAATAGTTTTTACCCATGAAATGGCAACACATTGAAACATCAAACATTCTCAACCTATCAATATCCTGACAAAAGACTGCATCGAGTGCTGTAGACTGCAACTACCATGCAGTTTGGAAATTCTATTCGTATCTCCGACTGGCCCCGCAGAAAAAACATCAGGAACCTGTATACGACCATAGCTCCCTTCACCACAAACTCTATTTGTAACTCCTTGGCTTTTGATAGGAAAGATGTATACTTGGGGGTGCCCCCCCCAGTTATAAGTTGGTCTATAACCCATTAAGTATAGGTATATCAATCACAAACCCAAGTTATTGGAGTTATAAACCAACTTAGCTAACTATGGGGCACCACCTTGTACTTGGGGGTGCATCCCAGTTTGTAAATGGTTTATAACCCACATATCGTCCGTTTTTCACCTACATTGGGGGCCTGCACACATCCCATGAAAAGACATCCGGTATCCATAGCTCCTTAGCCGTAGATATTCCGATTGAAATCGCAATTCAAGGATTCAAGGATCATGTTCCTGGCCATCCAAGGTTGGTTGACCCAGTTATGTAGTAATAAATATCTACAATATCTACTATATTCTACTTATTATATATTAAACTTTATTAAACATGATTAAACCTACATATTACCAGCCCCAGAACCTTGACCAACGGCTCCACGCGTTACGCGCCGCAACGCGTTGCGCCCAACTCAGGATCCCGGAGTGGCACTTTGGTGCACAGAGTGCCGCCTCGGATCGACAACATCATAGCCCTATTGAATGATGATATTGATGAATGTTTATTTTTCAGGGTATCCAATGATATTGAAGATATATACCCCATAATCATTGATGATATTATTTACCCTCTGGTTGTGACTAACATAGCTATTGAACATGGTGATTTATAGCGGATTTTCCCATTGAAAATGGTGATTTTCCATAGCTATGTCAGTCATAACCAGAGGGTAATCAATATTGATAAATGATATTGAATGATCATCAATCCCTATGAATGGATTGATGACCATTGCCATAAATTAGGTCACTTTACCCAAGTTTCAAGAATGAGCCAGGCCTGGAGTTGAGCTAACAAGAAGTGGCCGGCCGCTTAGCCGGGAGCTCAAGCTGGCAACCCAGTTGGAACCAAAAATCCAAGTTACAAGTTGGATTACAAACCCGACTTACTATGGGTAAAACAATTCCATAAACCACCCATTTAGGAATGGTAACCATGCCACCTATCTATGGTGATATGGGGGATGGAACAAATATTGTTTTACCCACAGTAGATAATTAGATATATTTACCATAAAGCCTAGTTATGTTCACCAGCTTAGTCAACTATGGGGCACCACCTGACACAAGCTACTTTTTGGGGAACATCATAGGGGTTTGTCTGAACATAGAGCACCCGTTGCATCCGTTGGTAAATTATCATGTTCTATTGACATCCACTTTTTTTGGCATACCCTCTGGTAAACATGCAAAAAACTTTGGACAATCACCATTTTTCATGGGGAAATCAACTATTTCTATGGGCCATTTTCAATAGCTATGTTAAATTACCAGAGGGTACCTTATTTCCATTCATTTCCACACACACCCATATGCACCAAGCACCAAAATGCACCAAACATAAGAAGAAAACGTCGCCACCCCACTGGGCGTCACTGGGCTTGGCGCTGCCCCGGCGCAGAGCCTTGTTGTGGTTGACGGCCCTGTCGAGAAATCCCATCAGATGGTGGTGCCCACTAGGGTGCTGGTTGGATTATCATCACCCACTTAACACTTACTATAAGCATTCTAATATCGTATGTTATTAATAACATAATAATTCATAGTATCATATGTTATTATTTATTGTTATTCTATATGTATTATTTTCATTTATTTTCACCATCAAACCACGAATTAACATCAGCTTTAACTAATCATATGCTTTCGTATGTTATGTCGTTATTTTCCCCACAACCCCAAGAGCGAACTTCAGTTAAGCATAGTTGAGCCAGGTATGATAGAGGCTAGCTTAGCATGGGGCACCGCCTTTCGCCATGCGTTTTTTTGGGGCAACCAACGCAGGTAAACCAATCTGGCCATGGACATGTCCTATCTCTGATGGGAGCATCATCCACAAAATTCTGTAGATGAACATCTCGAAATATGTCATCTTTGGATCTTGCCAGGTTAGATCGTCAAAACCTACCCTTTCAAAGAATAACATCCGAAAAGAAACCCAGAGTGCGGTGCTTCATTCAGGTCTTCATTTTTTCCGGTCCATTCTGCAGAAGACATCGGATCGGCTTGGAGTTGGAGGTGGTCGCACGATGTCGCACGAGGCTCACAAGACATAACTCACCAGCCGCTAGCCAACAGCAAGCATCACATCAGGATCACTAGAAAATCTAGAAAAACATCTTCTGGTTATGCTTGGTGGTTGACCTGCCCCTCTGAAAAATATGCTCGTCAGTTGGGATAATTCTTCCCAATGGAACAATAAAAGCCATGTTCCAAACCACCAACAGTCTTGGAGTTGTCTGAAAACGCTGGAAACTCCTAATCTGATGGGTTTATCATACTTTTTCCCTACTGAAAGTGCCATCCATGGGGAAATTTGCAACAAATCCGGCAGAATTTGCACCTTTTTGTCCGTAGAGCCCCGGTGCCTGCGGATAAAGACCTTGGAAGGTTTCCACAGTAGGGATGGAACGTGAAACACTCGAAATCAAAGCAGCACTTGGGGGTGCAGCTAAGGTCACAAATAGAGATACCCTCTGGTAAACTGTCACATAACTATGGAAAATCACCATGTTGTTAATGGGTAAATCAACATAAATCAACTATTTCTATGGGCCATGGCTTCAAGTTCGCAAACTGTGAATGTTTACCAGAGGGTAACTATCTGGGTAAATTATAATAATTCACTAACCTGAATTAAGGCCATTTGGGGATGATTCCCCTTACTAACTATGATTATAGTGAGGTCGCAGTGAGGTCGTTATAATTTACCCAGAACTATGCGACTATCAACCCTCTTCAGTTGGGAGATGGGCCCAGTCCGCCTGCAGGTTTTAACGCCAACCAGCATGTGAAAGCGGAAGCCCACTGAATTCCGTTCGGTGCATCCCAGGAATCGTAAGTGGCTAAGAAGCCACCGAAATACCCTCTGGAGAACTAACATAACTATGGAAAATCACAATTTTTAATGGGTAAATCAACTACTTCCATGGCCATTTTCAATAGCTATGTTAGTTTACCAGAGGGTATGTATAATTATATAATTATATACCCTATGGTTATTTAACATAGCTATGGAAAATTATATGCCATTTTTAATAGGTAAATCATCATAAATCATCTACACATGGGCCGTTTTCCATAGCTATGTTACATAACCAGAGGGTATACATAAATATATGAAATATCTCACTCGGATTGGTGAGCTGTACAAATGGTTGTCTCAATGATGATGAATCTCGAACATGCTTGTTTTAACTTTTTGGATGTCAAATACCAATTTTCATGGTTAAATGAAAAACCAAGTTTTTCAATGTTTTTCATGGATGGTTAAATAATCTTATATTGTATATATATATATATCCCGAATCCCTATAAAGTTTTGGGATATTCCAGGGAGCAGTTGGGAACTCCGGCTCCTTTCCGAACTTCCGCTGGGTCGTACCTGCAGAGATCATCACAGATCAGGGGATAGAAGCTGCAAGGGCCCAAGGGTAACCTGCAAGGTGCTTTTGTTGGCTTGTACCCTCTGGTAAATTAACATAGTAATAGACCCTGGCAGATAGGGGTTGGAAGACTACTTTCCATTAAAACAATGTGATTTTCAGGGTCTATGTTAATTTACCAGAGGGTAACATTTACAACACCATCTATGGCTATATTATGTTATATTACAAATCTCAAAAAGATAGAACAGTCACTTATAACTATCATCATTAACTATCATTAACTATCTTAGTAGGGTCTTACTTTTCTATCATTTTTTGGGTTTTCTAACTATAAAAATTACGGTTCTTCGGTTTTGTTACCCAAACTATAAATACTTCCACCATGAATCCACTTGGGATTTGGGGGCCTACCCTGTGTGGTTCACATCCCAAAAAAACCGGGGTCGTCTGCCTTGTGACTACTCCATGTTTTGACGGCTTTCAGGTAACACACATTCATATTTTGAACTTGGGGGACATGAGGAAAGAAACTGGATTGGAAACCATAGAAATTTAGTGGCCAAACAAGTAAAATGCAAACATGTTTTATGACTGTTATCAACAATGCCCAATCAACATGATAAGGCCTGGAGTCTGCCAAATCGCCAACAAATAACCAGCCAGCTTGACCGCTGCGGACTTTTGTCAACTCATGATCTGGCCGGTTTCAAAATACATTACATGGCCAATTGTGAAGAATTAAACATCACCCTTTGATAACCAAAAATGAGACCGCGATTGGGATGAGCTGGGAAATTACAGCTATGTTTTCCAAGTTGCAAATGGGGTAACAGCAGTTGGGGGACTGTCTTGCATGATTTGGGATCCCCAGATTTATAAAGGTGCCATGTCTCATGACCAAGCCACTCGCCAGCAGGCAATTCTGCCAAAAGCTCCTACAGGAGGGGAGGATGCCAGGCTGTGCCATGGCTGTGCCATGGCCCCAAAATCCATCTTGTGTTCCCGCAGGATGATGGCTAACCCCTTCCTGTTGCTGAATCTCACTGAGGAACTAGCCCTGACAGAGGGGTCCTGACTGAATTCCAGGTAACTCTATGAGTCGTTGTAACCGGTAACTCATCTAACACGCCTACCTTAGATACCTTGTTCCCATCAAGACATCTCCAATCTGCTTGGAACGCGCTGGCAGTGAAGAAACACACACTTAAACAAGACACAATCGTTGAACATACCCTATTCCACCTATTTCAGGATTGAAATAGATAGATCGATAGACAGATACCGTAGATAGATCGAAAGACAGGCAGACAGGTAGGTAGATAGCTTCCCCCCCCAAAAAAAACAGTTTGTCATAGTAGGAATTTACTATGTTCATCTATGTTCTGAATCTTTTTGATATTCACATTTTGCTCTCCGGTGTCCTCAAACATGGCAGGACAATCCCCATCCTATTGATCTATTGGTCATTTGACCCGCTGGATCGAGTACCACCTTGTAGGCCCAGTTTTTTCAACCAGCCTTGGTATATTATAGATGTAAATAATTTAGGTCTTAAATGTTAATTAAGAGCCATTTTTCACCAGACCATTAATTATTGATAATATCAAGCTAGGATTATAATGGGTTATACATCAATATATCATATATATCATATATATATATAATTATATATATATATACTAGGGATAAACATCAATCACCACACATCTACACAGCTTATCCTAACTTGACATCCCTGTCACACGGAGCTTTTCTCACGCCGTGCCCCGTCGTCCTCGATGACTTCGGGCGGTGGTGGGCCCATGTCAGAAGACCCGAAGCCGCCTTTGGGGAAGTTCTCCTGCAAATCCAACACCTGGGCGTCCCAACAACGGGCAACAACGGGGAACAACGAGCAACCACAACGGAACAGCGGAGATTTGTTGAAGGGGGATTTCTGAAGGGTGATTTGTTGAGGCGAAGATTAAAAACATCGATTTTAACTTGGCTTTCTGAGATATTTGTGATTTTGGAGTGATTTGAGTGGAGGATTTAAGTTGGGATTGTTTCTGGGATTGTTTGGTGTATTTTTTTGACTTTTGGTAATTTTTTGGAGGGTTGTGATTTGGGATTGGATTTTAAAGATCTGTTTTAAAGAGATGGCACATGTTTTTTAAAATGATTTCAGTAAATATAGTTCTGTTGGATTTACAATGATTTCTCTAAGAAAACATCAGCCTTGCGTTTCCTTTCCAAATTTACTTTCCTTTATTCTCCATCTCTCCTCTTACCCTCTGGTAATTTAACATAGCTATTGAAAATGGCCATGGAAGTAGTTGATTTACCCGTTAAACATGGTGATTTCCATAGTTTTTTGTATGTTTACCAGAGGGTAAGCAACCGTATTTGCTGATCCGGAAGCCCCAAACAGATTCCCCAGTTTCGAGGATTTCCCCAGGAAAATATGAGCCTCGACATGCCTCGACTCAGCAAATCCAACTATATAATTCAATCCATGAGTATCCCATAGTATCCCTATTGAATAATTGGTTGGTGGTTGACCTACCCCTCTGAAAAATATGCTCGTCAGTTGGGATGATGACATTCCCAATATGGAAATTAAAAAATGTTCCAAACCACCAACCAACATAAATCCGTGGATATTGGATAATATCCCGTGAGATTAGTTGGACCGCGGCCTTTAGAAGGCCGTGGTGTTTTGTGGACATTGGGGGGGTGTGGTGGGGTGGGGTGGGGCATGTATGAACGTTCATGTGAACTTGCTGATGAAGGACATGCGACTCTGTGGCTGCCGGCAGGTGCATGTATTAACGTTCATGTGATCTTTCCATTCATACGTCATGCTACGCTACTGTAAGTTCTCTTGAACTTTGCATTCATATGTCATGCTACTCTACAGTAAGTTCTCTTGAACATTCCACTCATGCGTCATTCTACGCTACTGTAAGTTCTCTTGAACTTTGCATTCATACGTCATGCTACTCTACAGTAAGGCCGTGGGCATTCCACTTTGCACCCTTCAGTGACACAATATGTGTTCACGTGGTGCTGGCGTTCTAGCTTAGAAAATCCAGATCCTCAAAGGTTCCTGGAAGAACTAGAAGCGCCGCTCTGACCAAAAGACGACTCAAAACATGTCAGGGCGAATTAGTTTCAGCCTCGGCAAAAAAAACAAAAATGCTAGTTTCGTCTAGGCGAAATACATGGTTTTGAAAAACTGCACCAGAATAGGGGGTTAAAGGCCTTAAAAATCACATCAAACAGATTCCTATTGGCACGAGCACATCAAACATGATCCATGACACCCCGTTGATCACAAAAACCCCACGGCCTTCTAAAGGCCATGCTCCTAGTTGGATTAGTTGGAATTATTCAATAATGTTGGATTAGTTGGATTAAATCCATGGTTGAACATTATTGAATAATATAAACCATATTAAACCACGGGGGAAACCAATCTTAAAAGCCACGAAAGTCATTAGATTGCTTCAAGGAAACATGTACTTTCCATTACTTTCCACACATATTCATATGGGTTCTGAAAATGTGGTAACCCAAAATTTGTTGCTTTATGAGTTTCCCTATTTTCACATTGCCATTTGGGGCCCATATCCCATCTCTTGGGCTGAACGGACGCTCAAGGAGGCGGAGGCCACAGCACCACAGACTGGCGGGACAGATCTTCGAATGGCGCAAGTTATTTCAGTTATCTCCCTATAAACAGGATTCAGTTCCTGTGGATGGTTGCGAAATCCTGCAGCAGTTGAAAACGATGGTGAACACTCCATGTTTTTTTCGGGTTTCAACCATCCAAGCTGGTGCAGGATTTCGCAACCATCCACAGTAGTGACGGTAATATAGGCCTATTACAATATGTGTAACTAGCTAATCCGAAGTAGTCACTGGCTTATATATTATGATATATAACATTATATAACCAACTAGTTACGGGAGTTACAATCCCACAACTGTTAAGGGCCATAACCGTAGTAACCAGCAACAGCCACGGGTATAATGGTGAATCTTCACCTAAAAAATGTGTCATTACAAATCTTCAATGGGGATGGAGTAACCGATTCTAAAGGTGAATCTGAATCTTAACATATCTTCCCCTCTGGTAAACTAACATAACTATGGAAAATCACCATTTTTAATGGGTAAATCAACTATTTCTATGGCCATTTTCAATAGCAAACTGTTTGTTTACCAGAGGGTATTGATGATCAAAAACGTTGGGGAGGTCATTTTTAAGATCTTCGGTCATAATGCCAGCCTATATGGAGATCAACACCTTGATGAAGAGCCGCATGAAATGGGGGGATTCTATGGGATACACATCCATCTGGCCACATCAAAGGGTACCCATACGTCGTCCAACAAAACAAAGAATTGCTTTGGGTTTATATACAAATAGGAGAAAATCAAACCGAGAAATTACAGGAGTCATAGCCTGAGAAATTTTGGGCTAGTCAACATTAGTCAACGTTTCAATATACATTTGAACGTTCACCTTAAAGCAGTGAGATCATTGAATTGAGATCGCATCCACTGAAAGTCATCGCCAGCATCTCTTTGGTAAAGATCACATCCTGACATCTCTGGACGAACAAACGGAAATTTTCACAGCACAGGGCCAAAAAACATCAAAAAACGTCAAGTCAAAAAATAAGCGTATAGGAAAATGTCAATGACACAATCAGAATCAATCAGAATAAACTAGGTAAACAAAGAAGATACGTTCATGGCGTTCATTTTTTGCCGTGTTGCCACGCCATGAAAACTGAAACTTGGCATTAGCTTCCCCTAGAGGCTGCGCATGGCTGCGCCCTGCCTAAGTCTAAGAAGATCTCCTTTGTCAGGCAACCGAGCTCATTCCTTGCGAACGTTGGGAGGTGATCAAAGCTGCTTAAATGGAGATATCATCAACCCTGCAACCCTGCAACCCTGCAACCGTGCAAGCAGAAATTCATCAAACTGAGGCGTATCACATGGTTAAACAATGTGAAAAAACTGTGGGGTATGTAGAAAAGATCCCAAGAAATTCGCGGCTTCCGCAGCTGATGGTCTGGACCATCCCAAGAAGAAAGGGATGTGTCAGGTCAAGCACATCTTTTCCACATTAAAAATGTGAGAACCCCACTGGAATCCAAAGGTCTCCGCATGTTTCCCCAGAAATCCAAAGGTCTCCGCAGGTTTTTTCAAATCCACCACTTCGATGTTGGGGATTTCTCAGCCTGCGCTAGATTACCAGAGTAGTTGTCCCAGCTTTTTGCACAAATGTACCAACAATCACCATTGAATCATAGTTAATACTAGTCAATCTCTTGTTAAATCACCAATAAATCACTCTTATATAATATAGTTGTAATCATATTAACCCATCACCCATAAATCACCATTCAATCACATGGCCAATCTTAGATACCCTGCAAAAAATAAATTCTTAGATGGTTAGTAGATAATCCCATTCATACCTCGATTCGCACAGCACGTCACGCTGAACACTCTCATCCCTAGCCGTCTTCGCGGGACTGAGAGCTGAAATGCACCAAATTGAAAAGAAACGTTTATAGATCATCTTATATGCCTTGAATCATACCAAAAGACTAAAGAATTAGTTTCTCCCCACCTAAGATTAACCATTCAATCAGTGCATGAATCCACCATTCAATCACAGTTCATCATAGTTAATAATAGTCAATTTCCCATTAAATCAACATTAATTCACCATTAGTCTGCATGAATCATAGTTGATCATCATTAGTCAATAATCAAAATCACTATGAAAATCACCATTTCTCATCAGTCCATAAATCCACGCTTCCCACCCAAAGTTCCCAGTTCCCACCGACCGTCACCAAGGCACTGCGCCAGGTTCAAGAACTTCAGGTCAGGGTGGTGGCAAATCACCTGATCCAACGTTCATGCTGAGCAAACATAGCGATCGATATCATATTATATTATATATACACATAATATGATATCATCTATGTATGTTTGCTATCTTAGACTATATGGGTTGGATTTTATATCTATATTGTTGTGTATTGTTGTTTGATCATATTAATGTTAGATTGTACCAATGTATGTATACTGTATATACATCTGTTTCACCGATTCACCCAAAATCAACATGTGGGGGGTTCTTACGTCATGGGGATCCCTCAGTCACCATGGTTGTTTCAAGACTGAAAAGAACTAACTTTGGATGATTTGGGGGTAGTTCACATTTTTGGAAACCCACATAAATGTATGTATACGGTTACGTAAAAACAACACTCACACACATATGTATATATAATTATATATATACACGTATATTATGTGGTGCCCCATAAGCTAAGTTGATTTAGGACCGGCTTCATTAGAGTTTGTGGCGACGACTATAGTTGAGTGGCTTCATAAACCGACTTATGACTACAAGCAAGGGGCAGCACCTTGTATGAAAGTCAAGTCCTATTGAAGTTTCTATCTTTTCGGGGGTTGCTATAAGTTTGGCTATCTGGTGTTTTTTAGGGACAAGTAGGTTGGTGCACTTACATATCTAGGGTAAGTTGTAATTACGTATATACAACCTACTTACGGTGGGTTAGTTACACACATGGCCAAATGACATGCTGGCGATGTAGTGAAGGCAGCTACTCTTAGCAGTTCAAGGCCAAAGGCCCCAAAGAGATACAAAAGTGAAACATCATCACTGGTTGGTGGTTTCAGCCCCTCCGAAAGATATTAGTCAGTTGGGCTGATTCTTCCCAATGGAAAAATAAAAAATGTTCCAAACCACCAACCAAATCAAAATAATACCCTCCTGTGAACATATTGAACAATGTAGAGTTTACCCAGTCACTTCCACATCTTTTTGGAGCTGAAAGCACCCCAGTTCCCCCAGTTGTAGGGCTTCGATGTTCCATCGTTTTTTCGGGGCATATCTTAGAGACCTCACAACCAACCCAAATGATGTACAGAAAAGGGCCACCTGGGCCAAGTGTTTTCGGAATTCTCCTCCAACCAACATAGATGTGAAAAAATGCGCCATGTATCTGGGTAAATTATATTAATTCACTAACGTGAAATGGGGCTCCACAAGACTTTTATCAGCACTCCCCCAAGCTGCGCAAAGCGAGGACTGTCTTGCCTAAGCTGTGCTTGTCCTTTGAAGCGGTGAAACACGTGAAATAGGGCTATATTGGGATAGTTCCGCTCATATCTATGTGAATTTATCTGAAGCTATTTGAATCACGATTCAGGCAACAACCGGATATCCAGTGATCTTCATAAATCTGATCCACTAACCTGAAATCGGGATTACATCCCCATTCACCAGCATTCAAGTGACATCCCGACGTGAGGTCGCAACTTTAGTTCATCCAGATTATTCGCATGATGACACAAAAAAAACATTTAAAAACCTCTGTTAAACCATGAAATTCCCATTATATTCCCGTCCTCCCCATACTGAACACTCACAAAAACCCATCGTTTAGAAAGGGATTTGGGGCCACAAAAAGGAGTTGTTCAAACATCTGGGGGATGGGATTATTCCCATGAGATTTTCGTGATACCACTAAGTCACTAAGAAAATCCCCATGAGACCATGACATTCCCATACTATTCTGATCAACAAATCCATGATCTGTTTCCTATGCAATTCAGGAGACGTTCAAACTGAAGTCTCATCTTGGCAGCTCTCGCTGCTGACCTTCTCGACGTCGGATCTTGGGTGGCGCAGCTGAGCTTGTCCTTGAAGAAATGGGGTGAGCACTTGGTTCAGGGAGGCCGCCAAATCTCGGGTATGGTGTGATAGAGCTTCTTGCATCTCGTTTCGAGTCATCGGACTTGCCGCTGCACTGATTACACCGCAGCACGGCTCGTAGTCGGTTGTGCTTTGCTCTTCTTGCTGGTGGGCGTGGAATTGTCCGGACCATATGGAGTGTAGTCCAGCTTTGCCCTGCACGCCACACACTTCGTCCAGGTGCCGTACTGGTTGGATCCGTTCACTGACCATCGCCAAGCCATTGCCTCGCCCCGGTATCATGTTGATACCGTTGATACCCACTTGTTTTGTCTCTTTCTGCTTGCCTGTTGTGCACGCTTCCCAGAAAGTTGAAAAAGTCCTCCTCGTCTCTGTTCGATCTTCTACAGCTGTCTCTGGCCTGTTCATCATCTGCCATTAAGTCACTATCAATCTGGGATATCATTATACCGTATGGTAGGTCATCCACTATGATACCCACTAAATCATTATTAATCTAGATTAATAGGCTTCTAATCATAGTTAATCGCCTTTTTTAATCAGCATTCACCATGGATATTCCCATGAGTTTTTCCCTTCAGTTATAACCATTAAATCCCCAACATAAAACCCCATGAAAAATCACATTGGATTTCATTAAGTTGGTTGGTTATATTCCATTAACATCCATTAATCATTAAATCCACAAGAAATGAAGACTAAATTGACGTCCCAGAATATGTTCACTGACTATATTCGCATCATTTCCCAAAAAAATCACCATCAGCGGCTTAAATCACCAGTGAATCACCATGTAATCATGATTAATCATAACGAACCTCCTATTAAATCACTATCAATCTTGATTTCAAGAATTGCAATCATAACCATAGTTCATCATAGCTACTCATAGTGAATCTCCCATGAAATCACCAGCAAAATTCACCATTAATCTGGATCAATCATAGTTAATCATAATTAGTCAATAATCCAAATCCCTATTAAATCACTATTAATCTGGATTACCCTCTGGTAAACTAACATAACTATGGAAAATCGCCATTTTCAATGGGTAAATCCACTATAAATGGCCATTTTCAGTAGCTATGTTAAATTATCAGAGGGTAATCACTATTCATCATAATGAACCTCCCATTTTTATCACCATGAAACCATGAAAAAATCTTCCCGTTCCATCACCTCTGCCCAGCGCCGGGCCCCCAACTCACCTCGTTTTGTCACCAGTGAACCGTCGATGAGGATTTAAGCCATGAATCACGCGTCGTAAAAATTTGGTTTTAATGGTGAATTAAGGATGATTTAATGGGCTAAATGGTGGGAAAAATGATTTAACAATAGATTGATTTTAAATGATTGTTTCAATTGTGTCATGTGATTTTAAATCATGTATATAATTTGTTTTAGCAATATATGCAACGCATCAGTGGATTGTTCAAGGGCAAATCGACCTTTGAAAAAATGTTCTTTCCTATGAAATATGTGGATGTTTTCTGACCAAGCAAAATCTGAAACCAACTCTGAGAAACAAGACAATTGGATGAACTCCAACTTGCATATCAACCAACAGTGAAAGGACCTGAAAGGACCTGAAAGGTATACGCAAAAAAAACATTTGGTATGGAAAGCGATGTAAAAAATGGTTCCGTTGGGATTCCGAACAACAATTTGATGGAAAAAAATGTAAGTGATGACTATTGTTCTGAATCAGTCACCATCTCTGACATGATCCTTCTCATCCCAAAAAATAAAGTGTCTTTTTTGTTCACCCAGTTTGGCTTGTTAGTTGCTCAGATTTCTTCGGATGCACGCCTTCAAAGAAAATGCTTGCGATTTCGTTTCCACAGTTTGGCTTGCCTCGGCATCCTTCGCCTAAGGTCATAAAATCAAATAGTCAAATACATGTTTTTGCTCGTTTCAATCAATCAAATCCCAGTTCGTCTTTGTTAGATTACAATGTTTCTAAATTCTCACAAAAATCACCATTCAGTGCGTTGCTTTGTGCTGGTTGGTGTTTTTGGGGATTGCCTAGTGGATTGTGATACTCCCCAAAATATTGGTTAGTCTAACCCCCATACTAATCATCAACCAGCCATCAATTCTCAGCTATATCCACTTATACCCGCATAATTTGATGGTTGGAATTCCATTTTAGCGACGGACATATACATACTTAGAACATCATTTTTCCAAAATATCGTAACTTTTTCTTAGAACATTAAAACGCCTATACTTAGAACATCAAAACTGTTCTAAGTACTCACTTAGAACATAGTAAAAAACCATATACTTAGAACATTTCCTTTGATTTTTGCATACTTAGAACATTAAAAATACATACACTTAGAACATTTCCAGTTACTTTGGTAAATCTGCATATATACACACACATACCTTGGTGAACACCATACTTAGAACACTTTCTCCCCTCACTGCTGCAGAAAAGCACAATATACCTTTTCTTCGGGAACAATATCCCAAGCTGTCTTTGCTGCAATGGGAAGGTCTCTAGTAATTTGTGGGTTTTCTACAGGGGATAGTCAAAAAACATAGGTTTCAATACTAAAATGAACCAAAATGGATTATATATAGTATAGTATGATGTATCAATATAAGACTGACGCTGGAGATTGCCCCTAGCCTATTGGTTTATAAATATATATATATATCATTGACGGACTTGCACTTCTAACATATATATATATATGTATGGTTCCCATTGGTCCCCACTGGGATGTTCTAAGTATAGGTCTGAAATGTTCTAAGTATAGGTTTTGGGTATGTTCTAAGTACTGATTATAATCCCATACTTAGAACATCCTCGCCGTGTAGGTTTCCATTTTTTTTTCCAAAGTATGTTCTAAGTACAACTCCGTCGCTATAAACAACTTCTGTTTAAACAAAAACTCGCACAAATCCATGGTTTCAGGGGATTTGAACACTGCTCACCATGGAGCTATAATTACAGTGCTAAAATCACCAGCATGAACATGGGATTTACAGAAGTGTTAACCATGCTTAGAATCCATTAATCCATGGTTGTTCCCCTATAACCATTTACCCTGGTAAACATACAAAACACGATGGAAAATCACCCTTTTTAATGGGTAAATCAACTATTTCTATGGCAATTTTCAATAGCTATGTTTGTTTACAAAAGGGTAACCCATAGGATCCATGTATGCTATATATGGTAACATTTACCATCAATATACCCCCAATGTTAGCATATATACCATACATGGATCCTATGGGTAAATGGTGAATCAACCAACCGTTTTTTTCACGACGAAAAAACCGAGTGGCGACTTCGGTTCCCCTTGAGATCCACGGACAGCACCAGCAGCGGCACACTGGCGACCGCCTACGGGATAAGGTCATATATATCCACAACATACAGTACACACACACATATATATATATAATGTACAACATATATATATATATATTGTTGCGTGTATATGCATATATATATATATATATCTATATATGTATGCTAACCCCCCTAAAGATCTATCATTTTTAGGTTTTTGTTGATGTCAAAGAGGGTTGGGAAGCTTTTGCAAAAACAAAGTAAGCACACTATTACTTTCAAAAAAAAAAACGCACATACTCAGGTCAGAAAACACATCATGTTTTGAAGGAAGCAATCTGTTTTAAAATGCAGCGTTCTTTTCCATGCTTGAAAAAAACACCTTCATTCATAAACTGCAATTTTCCTTCCAAACAAAGTATGACTTCGTTCAAGAAACAGTACCCCTACAAAAAATAAAGCATTCCTCTAAACATGCAATGTTTTCTTTCTGAAGAAGTGCAGTCTTCCTTTCAAACTAATATTAAGCCTTCCTTCAATCATACAGTATTTCTTTCAAAACACCAGATTCTAACATGTTGGATATGTCTGTCTTTTTGATGCAACAGAGTAAGAATAATATCTTGATCAGCAATTTTTAGTATTACACTGAATATAGCAGCTTCATTAGAGATTCCATATACTTTAATATACCAGTTTATTGACCATAGACATATATTTAATAAACCTTTAGTAAACCTTTGGCATACCTTCAGTATACCTTTTTAAATACCATCAAAAAAAATATACCATTCAATATACCTGTAGCATTCCATTTGATAACGATGAAGCTACCTTTAATATACAATCTAGTTGGCCTTGAAAATACCTTTAGTATACTTTAAATATACCTTCAATGCATAAAACTTCACTACACCATTTAATCTACCTTAAATACCATTTAATCTACCTTATAAACACCATTTTATTGGCCATGAAAACATCTTTAATGCACCTTTAGGATACCTCTTTACCTCTAGAATACCTTTTATTTTCCATTGAATGTCTTTAACAAACATTTAATGTACCATCTATATATACTTAGTTTACCATCTAGGAATTGGTAATATTGCTTTCGATATACCATCAATATATTCTTAAACATGTCGTTTACTACACCTTTAATATACCTTGAAGGTATATACCTTTAATATACCGTTTTATTGACCTTGAAACTACCACTATGCCTCTAAAATACCTTCAACTTACCATTTAGTTTGCCTTTAATAAACCTTTAGTAATATGCAATCTATACTTAGTTTACCATGTAAGAACCAATCATATTCCATTTGGTATACCATTACTATATGATTCAATATGCGTTTAGTATACCAGTTTATATACCATGAATCTACCTCTAATATACCATTTGATTGACTTTGAAAATACCTTTAATATACTTTTAGTATACCATCTAATACACCTCTAATATACTAGTTAACATACATGTAGTATACCTGTAGTATTCCAGTCTGGCCATGAATATATATATATAAACTATTAATATGTATATCTCTTTAGTATATCTTTAAAATACCTTGTGATTACCACGTGTTTGCTTTTAATATCCCTTGAATATACAATTTCGTAATCGTTAATATTCCAGTTGATATCAGTGATATACATATATATATATATATATACTCTAGCAAAATCTTACCCATATTCCAAGGCTGTTCATATTCCATGCCGAAATAGCTCCGGAAATTTTGAAAATAATGGACAACCTTTGACCTTTGATGGTGAGAATAAGGTTGTGTGACCCTTGTCAGGCGCACCTTTTCCCTTGTCACGTGCTGTCATGTCCATTCGCACATGTTAAACCCCGCTGAGAACCTTCTCAAGCAATAATTTCTTGAATAAACATAAAGTCTTGTTTCTCTCATCAATCATCAACTTCTCTCTAGGATCTTTTAAGACCATTGGATAAGCTGTTCAGCTTATTTTTTGATGCCTTTTTTGCTGGCAGCTCAGCTTCCGCATCCGTAAACTGGGCCAAGTCTGGATTACGCTATTCTTCCTCGAACCCAAATGGTACCATATGTCCACTTAATACAGTTACATTGAGTAGGATTCCACCCCTGGAGTACGATGCCCCCCTTGGAGTACGATGCCCCCCTGGTATGCGTTGCCAGTCCTGCATGTGGGATTCTCAAGCATGTGTTGGTATCTTTTTTGAGCAAATCGAAGTCACAGATTCCATTCCATATACCTGCAAAGCATCACACTCCATCCTGCACGACTAACACCACAACCGAGGATTTCCATAGCCTCCACAGGTCTAAAGTATCAAAATTTGATGGAATACGATTTTATGCGCGACTCTTCAAAACGCTGGAAAAAATAAGATTTCCCCCATATTCCATATTATCATATTCCAGAGGATTTTACCTCCGAAGGGGGAAACAAAAAAAACATCTTCAGGTTCATTTTTTCTTCCAATATGGTTATTTGCCGTATGCGAAAGTTTTTCTGGTATACGATCCCCTTTGTGGAGTACGATGATCTGTGAGTAGGTGTGTGGAGTGCGATGGGGTCCTCTGGAGTGCGATGGGTCCTCTGGGGTGCGATGACATCCCTCGAGCGCGATGCCACATGAGTATGCGCGGCCGGAAATCCCCTGAGAGAAGGATTCTGGGCCACAATTCCCCAAATTCAACAGAGCGGATGCTGGTTGTTGTAATTTAACAGAGTTTCAGCCCACTCAACAAACAAGTCAAGCAATATTTTGAAACCCTCTCCTTCTTCAGTCTCCAAAATGGGAAACTCACTTATCAGGGCACGCTTTAGCTCATCCAGGCTGCATAGCATTTCAGGAACAACACAAGGCATCGACATGGTGCCAAAGAATGTCCAAATTAAATTGAGCTGAAAGGTCTTCCCACCGCAACCAGTCAATTCACAGGTGTGAAACATGTCACACACAGGGAAACCGGTTGGGAAAACAATGGGTCCAAAGAGACAGGTCTGGAGTACGATGGATTCATGGTATATGTAATTTTTCTGAATTTGGGTAACTTGGAGCTAGATATACATATAAATATCATGAAAAATGTCGTTTATTACTACACCTTTACTATTTCTTGAAGGTATATGCCGTATTATATACCTTTAAGATACCATTTAATTTAAGTGACCTCGAACATACCACTATACCTCTAACATGCCTTTCATTTATGGATCCAGGAAAGTTTGCACAGTTTGCAATTGTTTGGGAAGTGTCTGCGTGTGTGCGTCTGTATGTGTTTGTCACCTTTTGTTTATTCAACGCATATGCCTGTGTATATGTATACGCTTTTATTTATGTATATATAATTAAACTATATATATATATATAATATATATACATGGTCACCCTCTTTCAATTGACTGCTCGATTATCATCCCAAACCATAAGATACTAAAAAGGTAGGTCAAAAATGCTAGATTTTTGGGGGGTACCATCCATATGTGTATATATATATATAGCAGAACATATGTAGAAAATACCATGTCTGTTCAATCCCCCTGCAGCCGTCGTGGCCCTGGGCCCCTGCGGCCCAGTCCAGCATCCTGCAGGGGTGGTAACAAATTTCGACTGCCCAGTATCTCCCCAGCAAAAAGACTCATTTTAACCATTATGATAACTCCATTAAGGGATATATTATGGTCTAGTTATAGTCATAATATGGGATATGTTATATTTGGAATCTAATATGGGAAAACCCCATTAAGGTCTAGTAATAGGGATTCATATGGATTAATAGAACATACAGTAGATCAGTAGTACTAGAAATATTATCAACATGTATCAACTATCCATTAAGTCGATGGTTGATAGTTCTATATCCCCATGAAATATCCACCCATCATATCTCCATATATCTCATTAAGACCCTACAAGTTGGTGTCTGGGAGTTGGAAAATCCGCCATTTATTTCAATGATGTTCTCAGCTATAAACCTCCTTTCTCAATGAGGAGGCAAAAGTTCTCATGTCGGCCTGGGTATGCTCCTGCTTATACTGGTCAACCAAATCATTCTTGATAAGGTGAGCTGACAGCCGCCACTGATCTTGTCCTTTGGTGAAGCCAATTCACTGGGAGTAGGTGTTGGGCTGCATCAGCTCGGTGTCCCAAGAGGTGTCAAAGTAGGCTGGAACCAGGGGCTGAATCACCCACATATTCAACACCTGCTTGCTCGACAGCATCAAAGCGGGGTCCCTGGATGAGCATCAGCATGATGAGGTTCCGCATTATCAAGACCTTTGTTTCCAGCTTCCGTGTGGTAGCAGATTTGCCATCAAAATCTCCATGTTTAGTAAATCTTCCCATATGTTTCCCATATGTTCATAGGGATTTCCCAGCTTGCCAAGTTTGATGACACACTGCAGGGTACATTTCCCCCAGCGCTGTTGCACCTCTTCTCCATCTTCCTCTGGTGGCGTGGCGCCTGCGATGGCTTCCGCGATGGCGATGCTGCCGCGCTCCTTCGGCCAGTTTTGGAGGGGGAACAATGTGACGGTATATAAATATAAGATGGATGGATAGAGATACAAATAGAAATATGATGATATAGAGACAAAGATAGACGCAAAAACCGACAGATAGATAGCTAGTTTGCTAGGTAGATATAGATATACATATATATATATATTATACATATTATATATATATTATACATATTATATATATTATACATATTATATATATATATATATTATATATTATATATTATATATATTATATATATTATATATATATTATATATATGTTTATTTGTTGAATTGATTTTCAGATAATATACATATATATATATATATATGTACAGGTAAGTTGTAACAATTCACTAGCCTGAAATTGACAATAAGGCTAATGTTAATGCAACTCAATAAGTGTTTCCAGTGAGGTCGCAGTGTATACCTAGATGTATATTATATATATATATATATATCCCATAGGATCCATGTATGGTATATATGCGAACATGACTGGGGTATATTGATGGTAAATGTTACCATATATAACATACATGGATTCTATGGGTATATTACAGTGTATGGATACAAATATGGAAATATTGATTATATTCTATTCACAGATCCCAAGTTAAACAGTAGGATAAAACATGCCTAAAACAACAAACACCGTGGAAAGGTTAGCAAAATCTCTGAAACATTTTATTGCCTTGTGAGGGGGGTACCCATAGATATCATATATATATACATATATACATATGATGTGTGTTTTAATGTCCTGTAGGTATGAAGATGTAAACTCAACAAACATGCCGGTGGAAGCATGAATCAAGCATATAGACTAAGCAACAAACTGTGGGGTCTTAGCAAAGTCTTAGCAAACACAAATACGGATTGCGGCCGTCAGGAGCTGGGATATCATCCTTTGCATGTGTATAAAATCAATATACTACGATCAATACAGTTCCCTGAGAACGTCCTAACACACTTGTCTCCTCATGGAAAACTGCAGACTGCTGCCAATCCTTGCTGGCCGTGCCAGAGATTGACAAATGAAGGTGGCCAAGATTTTCACGCAATAAGTGGTATCTTGTTGTTGAAGGGACCCGATTGGCCACTCCGCCAGCAACTTGCCATGCGGACATGGACTTGCTGCCTCCCAACATGGTCTTGCTTTGCTCCGCCAGAAGCAGCTGGTCGCGAAGATCACGATGTACCCTGTCTATTCCTATTTCTAGTCACCTGACCGTTGACACACCAACTTCTTCAGTACATCCCGGATTATCTTTTGCAGGCAAACGATGTACAAGTAACAATATTTCAACGTCGAAGCTCAAGTATACCTCAAATATCGTTCAACAATTCTTGAAACACTGAATTCGACACGATATATACCCGAAAATATTCCCACTATTGGTTCTATATCCATTAGTATCAATATAGTAACTCATTATCATCAATCATTTTCTCCCCATTAATTCTCATTAGTTCCAAAATAAATCGATAAAACATGCTATGAGAATTTTCACCTCCCCACTATCCATGATTTTTGATAAAAATCATAAGTTATCCTCACTTACTCTCAATTAATTGACCCAGTTATACCAACTAATTACCACTATTTAGCGTCTATCTCCCCCATTGTTTTTCTCAACAAAAAAAACTCATCAAAAATTCAACGATTTGATCCCAAAATGAATTCCCATGAAAGTTCCCATGAAAATTCCCACAGTATATACAGATATCTGGGTACCCTCTGGTAAACTAACATAGCTATGGAAAATCACCATTTCTAATGGGAAAATCAACTATAAATGGGCCATGTTCAATAGCTATGTTAAATTACCAGAGGGTAAATTATAATATTTCACCAACCTGAAATGTTGGGCTATTTGGGGATGATCCCCCGAATCCTAACCATGATGAACCAGGGTTCGGGAGAACAGTGAGGTCGTGATGAAGTTTACCCATTTTTAAATAAATAAATAAATAAATATATATATATATATCCCCACTATTGTCTATTGCCAATGCCAATAATCATCAATCATCAAATCCCCATTATATAAATTCGCATCAATGGGGGATCCCCAAGTCACCTTTCAAAACAAAGTCGCGGTCATCCATGACTTACCTGATTTGGGGGTACCGGCATGACTTAGGAAAACTCCATTTAGGGTTATATTTACCTGCAAAACAGATCAATCATATCATTATTTCCCATATTTCTCTCCCCATTGTTGTTGGAAGACCATTAATTCCCATTTAGATCATTTAGGGTAATGTTTCTCTCCCCACTTCCCAGATTTCTCACACCCTCCTGGATGAAGTTATCACAGAGCTCCAAGCTCGTGAGCCGCGGCAAACTGCCCAGGCTCGCGCCGATGATGGCAGCGCCTGGAGTCTTTGGAGGATCATCCCGATCATCCCTTTGAGGAAGTGGTAAGATGAAGTGCTTAGATGAAGTGGTTAGATTATACCAATTATACCCATAGGATCCATGGTGCCGGTATATATGCTAACATGACTGGGGTATATTGATGGGATCCATGTTACCATATATAGCATACATGGATCCTATGGGATATAAGTGATTAGAGTAACTGGTTCGTAACTGGTTAGATTCAATGGTTAGTAGCTGGTCAAGCCACTTATAAATGAAACAAGCCTGACAAGGCCACTGCGGACTTACCAGCCACCAAGCCCAGGATTATCCTGCTAGGTGAGTCCCCATTGTAAAAGGTAGCTATGAAGCTGGGCTTTGCCAAAGTATTCTTAGGTAATATAATATAACTTTGCTATAGCTAATTAGCGAAGAATACCAGGAAAAAACACATTTATGGTCATACAAATTAATTGTTAGCTAAAATGCTTCCAACGATTGGGTTTCTTGGGATTGATCGAACTAGTGAATTGGGGGAAACCACTGGTTTATGTATAATACCAACGGACAGAACTATGGGGCACCACCTTGTACCTTGCATTGAATGATGCAGGCTATTACAAACTTTTAAGTGTCATGGCTATTTAAAGCTGATGTTCCCAATCTACACTTAAAATGGCAATGTACATCTGTGGTTGTATATCAACACTCCCCATCGAGATTATCCCTGAACTTAGTGCCAGGTTGGTAAGTGACGTTCCACTCCTACGCATTACTGGAATATATATATATATACATATTATGTGCATAATGTGCATTTATATTTTTGCTACGTGTGTACATTGTGATTATACATACATGTGTAATGATTTATATATACACTAATGGCATACATGTATATAATCGTAGGCAAATATAATCGTAAGTAAATAAATAAATAAATAAATATATATATATACACCCGTATGTATGGCACATCAAAATAGCTGGAAGCTTCCCGGATGCTGCTCTGGTGAATCTGAAAAATAAGGTGCTTCCAAAAATTGATGATTAGTAACTTCAAAATTCTGATGAACAATAATTTTTCCCATTGAACAACGGGTATTTGGAGGTATCCCCCCAACCAATCATTACTAAGTGGCTCATCCCGATCCCATATATGAATATGTGTATATTGTGTGTATATGTATACCTACGAATCAAAACCCTGATGCGCTGATGAACATCAAAATAGGTGGTAAATGGATTAAATGGATGTTCATTCCCCCAAAATATGGTACAGAATTGGTGTTGACCCATCGCCATATATGGGTTTTTAACATCTAACATCTTGATCCCATACATCAATGTCTATATATACATATACCTAGAAGAACCCTTAGGCACTTTTTTCTGCCCGCGGCGCCTAGGCAGCCGCATAGGCACTTTCACCCGGAAGTTTGCAAAACTCAGCAGATTTAAATTGATGTAGGCATTTTTATCTCAAGATTTTTGTTTGTGCTCCGACATCATTTTGTGCCAAGGCATTTTTACCCGGAAATTAGGCGGAAAAACAAGGGAATCTAGGCGGAAAAAAGCGGAATTAGGCAGAATTTTGTTCGAACCATTTTTCTGCACTGACATGACAATACCAAAAAATCATCAGCCTCGGCATTTTTTTTGGGCCTAGGCATTTATTCTGGGAATCGGCAGAAATAAACGCCTACAGGCAAGTTAGGCACTTTTGTATGCATAGAGGAGTTTGTAGGTATACATATATACATATTATATATATACACGTATGTATAAATATATATATAATTATTATATCTGGTTGGTGGTTTCAACCCCTCTGAAGAATATTAGTCAGTTGGGGTGATTATTCCCAATATATGGGAAAATAAAAAATGTTCCAAGCCACCAACCAGCAATTATTCGCACCTTTCTGGAAAGATCTTCGGTATTGACACGTTCTTCGGTATTATACATATATATATATGTGGCCATTTGGGGATGATGTCCTTTATTAACCCAGATAGGTCGCAGTGAGGTTGTTATAATTTACCCAGAGATTTAATTTACCCTTTGGGTCTAAGTGGCTTCCATTAGAGGGCAGAAGTAACTGCCTGGTATAGATAGATAGATAGATAGATAGATAGATAGATAGATAGATACACATATATATATATATACATGTGGCTTATATCTAAAAACTGATCGGTGATCCCGTCAACTGCGGCCTTCATCACCAATGTCATTCGAGGCCACGGCCAAGTGCTCGATGCTGCTGCCAGCATCCACGAGAGCTCGGAACCTGGGCGGGAAACCCTTGGGGAAACTGGGGAAACTGGGCGAAAATCTGGGAAAACTTTGGCTAAACCTTGGTAAACCTTGGAAAACCATGGGGATTTTGAAGTAACAATTATGGTAACCATGGTTTAATCTACCTTTACTGGTAGTGATGATATAAATAATATTTTCCATAATCATGGTGATTTATAAACATGGGGATGCTCAGAAAAATGGGTGATGTGTATGGTGATTTAACCCTACATGGTCGTGATTTATGGGGAATCGTAGGGGATTTGAATGATTTCAACAACGCAACTAGTTATATATATATATATGTCTAGTGATCAAAAAAAACGTACTCAACTACGCAAGAAAGAGTACCCATATCATGGACAACTGCAATAAAGCCATTTAGAAAGCCATTTAGATCTAATATAGCACAGACCGTGGGTTAAGATGTCTACAACAAAAAATGAAACGCATCGTGCTGGTCTTGAACCCAAATCTCATAGCAAATTTCGAATAACCAAAAGATAACCTGATAGCATGACAAAAAGCAAACTTTGGTTGGCTAATGTTGGCTACCATATTCTCTCATTCATAACAAGCGAATGTACTCGCGGCGATGCCCCCACCCACGCAATGACCATCAGGGCCCTCTGGACCGAGTTACAAGAGCTCCACACCAACATCTCCAAGATGGTTGTAGTTCAGATTGACCTAGATGGAGATTGTGGAGATTATGGAGATTGAGATTCAGCAATGAATGGAAAATCATCAATTTCATCCAACAAAAATGACTTTGGAATGTGAATTTACATGAGCAATTTATACAAAACACTGCGGACCTAATGGGATCTCCCAACAAAATTCGTCAAAGTCAATGGGAAGATGATCTCTGGTAAAGTCAGCCCAGTGGTCCAGTGCCAGTCACCCAACAGTTGGTCCACGTTGGATGCTACCTGTTTCAGATACGTGTGAAATTCCAACCTGTCTGATCCCAACCGGCAAACTCCCCATTTGTCGGTTCCGTTGCCACCTTTAGTTACGGAATAAAATCCAATTTTCATAGCCGCAGAAATCTTGTGGAGCAATGCTTGGAAAGCAAATACTTCTAGTGAAACAAACAAAAGGTGAACTAGGAGGTCGTGCTATGATTTGATTATATAATACTTACTAAACAGCTATTTTTGTTGCAAGATATCGAGGGTGGCCACACGCGCTTGGTGGATGGGGCAGTCGTATGCTTAAATTCAAACAATGGTTAGATACAAACAAGGTGGTGCCCCCTAGATAGCTAAGTAAACTTATACCTTGGTTAAACCAATTGGCTTTATGGGGGATGTAGCATTCATGGGCTTTATAAATCAACATTTTTTTGACAATTAAATCTGGAGGGGACCACCACCTTGTAAAACCAAATAACAATAAAACTAGGCAACATGTTGATTAGTCCCAAAAACAAACAGTTCAAGCGTTCCAACTACGGTTACAAGTTGGATTGGATTAGATTCCTGGCCCCTTTGTATATTATTACCACTACTCTTATCATGATTAATATTGTTTAAGATTAGATAACATTACTATTATCATTATTAGCATGATATTCTAAGATCATATTGTATCTATTCCGCAAAGAAAAACAAGAGTCCGCCTAGCTACATTCACCACTTGGAGGATCATCCCACTTACTAACTGGCTTTTTTTACCGGTGATCGAGTTTGTCCCCGAATCCTAGGCTTATCCCATCTGGTTGGTGGGAAAAACCTACCCCTCTAAGAAAAATATGAGTTCGTCAGTTGGGGTTACTATTCCCAATATATGGAAAGGAAAGTCATTCGAAATTCCATGGTTCCAGTCACCACCAACCAGCCATTGAAATTTCTGCGGCTAAACTCAACTAACCCCACAACGGGGCGAACACAACTCAACGGAGGACCATGGGATGATGATCCTCCAAGACTTGGCCGACTCCTTGTGTTCGCCAAGTTCCCTACCCGGCCTGGTCAACGTTTACATAAGGAACTGGAAAATCACCATTTTTTATGGGTAAATCACAATTTTTTATGGGTAAATCAACTATTTCGACTGGGCCATGGCTTCAAGTTCGCAAACTGTTTGTTTACCAGAGGGTATCCTCCAGGTAGTTTTTAGCCAGCTTATTAGACATGATTAAACATCATGAAAAAAAACACGAAAAACTATAGTTGTCATCCTCCCCCGTCACAATTTTCCCATCAACCTCCGCTTCCCCTAGCCACGCCACATGCGTCAGCGCAGGCATCTCCGTCAGCTCTGGCAACTTGCTGATGTGCGAGGGACCTCAAAACATCTGCCCGCTGAGATCGAGGTTGATTAACCAACCAAAAAAATTGGACAACTTCTTATGTTCATTAAACAATAAGTTATCCAGCATAAAATTGGGCATGAGTTTCCAACAATGACAGACATAACTAATGATGATGACAAAGGCAATACTACTTAGTTTCTTGCTACTCTCTCTCTCTCTCTTTCTCTCTTTCTCTCAAAGAAAAACACCAATCTGTGGTCCCATCTCCCGATAACGAACTAAGCTGCTCACTGAGGTCTAAATGCTTCAAATCTACGGACCTAAGCTTCGCTCGCGGTGGGTTTTTTAGCTTCGCTAAGCTTCGCGTCAGCCATGGAATTGGGGATATGATATATGGACACAGGATATTTCGATAGCATATTGATGAGAATTTATTGGGATTTCATACGGTATCAACCGATTTCATCGAGGTATTTCTCTGTTGTGTTTTTTATTCGCGATTGAATAAGGAAATAATTGAAATACTGATGGGATCTATAAGCAACATTACGTATATATATGTATATATGTTAGAGGATGCTGGGATAGGGTATGGGCATCCAAACACTATAGACTATAGCTGACTATAATATACGATAATCACAAACAAATCAAATACCCTGCAATTTTGCCATATATATATAGCTGGTTGGGCTAATAATAAGTACCAATCCAGTTGCTGGTGTGGATTCTGCTATCATTTTGTCCATGACCATCCAATCTTCCATCATCCATCATCCAGATTCCCACCATGCGTAACATGGGTATGGACCGAAATTTGGTCGCCTCTGGTAATTTGATATCACAGCTATGGTCCACACCATAGGGGGTTTCCAATCCATAGGGCTATCCCCAGTTCTCATCCACTTTTTTTGATGGATTTTCCATGAAATAAACCATCCATAGTGGGGTACCTCCATGGCTTAGGAAACCACCATTTTTGAGGGTAAATCATCCAACTCAATGGGCCGTGGCTTCGCTATCTCTGGTCCTGTAAAATTCTGACGGCTGGGGGCCACATGACGAGCTGAACAGTTGGGTTTAAGATAATGAATAATAAATGATAGTTGTGTTGATCGATGATAAAACATGATTAAACCATATTAAATCCAAAACATAAATAAATAAACATAAATAAACAAACAAAACCTATAACTATATATATATAGTTAATTATATTTACTATAGTTAGGTGGATGATCATAGACCAACAAACATAGCCATAGCACAGGGGCACCACTGTGACATGCCCGTTTCATGACATGCCCGCCTTGTATCCCCATGAATTACCACAGCGATTCTCAGCTCGTGAATTCTGATAATCTCCAAGATATAAGTGGTATATATATATAATTAGTATGTATACATACATATATATATATAGTATGTATATATATATATATGATAAAAGTGATAGATATTGTACCAAAGTAAACATCAACCAACATGGGTTTAGCTCAGGCCCTCCAAGGATTGCACGTGGCCACCGAAAAGAAGTTGGAGACATCGACGTCGCTGGGAAGACCTACCGGAAGTCGGCATTTTTGTTGGATGTGATGAAGAGGAAGGAACCTGGGTAAATTACATGAATATCATTTGAACGCTGACATGTACATATATATATATGAATAATATGTATGTATATATATATATAAATTACATTGACATATATTACTTTAGTCTTTTAACTATAGTATATCAGGTATAGATATACTACATGTCAGCGCCATATAACTCTAAGTCACACAGCTCACACGTTTAGTATCTGGTTATTGTAAACCAATGGTCGGCCAGAACCCCCTTTGTTTACCCATTGACGAGCCATGTTTAGCCATTATCACCATGAATAACCATGAATCACTATTTACCCAACTATTGCAGGTTGTTGTGTATATATAATGTATGAATTCATATTTGTCTATATTATATACATATATATATGTATATATACACCCCATCGTAGTCCAAATATATTCCGATAAGAATCCCCATGATAATTATATCCCCCAAGTTGTTTTCTTTTGACCATTTCAACTGTAGATATATTCTGCATATAAAAACCCAACGAACCCGACTAGCTTAGTGATGCTGCTCAACTTGAAAATATCCATATAAACTACAAGGTGGTGCCCCATAGTTAGCCAAGTTGGTTTATAACTCCCATAACTATGGTTTATGGCAGATATAACTATAGTTAATGGGGTTTATACACCAACTTACAACTGAGGGGCACCATCCTGCCCAATAAACCATAAATACCTCGCAATGCTGGGTGCCACCCACTGATGGTAGCCAGATCTGGCGACATGATGTCCTCATGCGCCAGTTCCGCGTCGTCTTTCCCTTGGAGAAGGGCTACAAATCATGGGAGGTTGTGGGCCCCAAACATCAACATACCCTCTGGTAAACTAACATAGCTATTGAAAATGGTGATTTATAGTGAGTTTTCCCATTAAAAATTGTGATTTTCCATAGTTATGTTAGTTTACCAGAGGGTACATCAACATGGGGATGGAGTAGATATGCATTCGCCCCTTCTTCAGCTTCAACAGTCAGCTCCATTTTCAACGAATGGCGAGGTTTTTTTGTGTTGTACTGACATGTACTGACAGAATCAAAAGAACCAAAGGAATACCCTGCAAAAATGAAATGTGGCGCTAGGGGGCTGACATTTGCCCGAAATCCACGGAATTTTATGCAGGACTGCAATCTGTTGTGTTCTTTGGGTGCGTGTTTTTTGCAAACTGCGAACATATAAAATATGGATATTTCCTGCGTCTCAAGGCATTTTTGCGCTTACCTAAGACGGTGCCCAAAATCACCTTTTGAAGCCTGTCTTAAAGATACCCTCCGTAATTTACAGTGTTTCGAACTGTTAACCAAAACCTCAACAAACCACAAGACTTTGAAAAAACACCAAAATAACCTAACCCTAAATAAACCCTTCACAAACCCTAAATCAACCAGAAATAACCCTCCAAATAGACCCTAAAGGAACCTTGAATGAAGCCCAAAACAACCCTAAATAGCACTACAATTAACTAAACAAAATCTAAATAAGCCGTAAAGAAAATCCAACAAACCAACCCTAAGTAAACCCTAAAACTATCTTCAATAAATCCTAAACAAACCACAACGTAAGTAAATCCCAATGAGACTTTGGGCGAACGTCCGCCCCGGAGGGAAATGTGGCTAGCTGGAAAAAAAAACCACTTGTAGATCATTTTCATTCATTTTCCCACTCAAACATCCATTTCTATATCATTTATCCATGATTTATCCATGATTTCTCTCACTCAAAGCTCCGTTCTCCTCCGTTGATCGGAGGGATTTTCCCAATGTTTCGCAGGATCCCAGGATTTCCCCACGTTTGACCGAGATGACCGGAGGGTACATTAGCTCACTCTCCCTTGCTCGGACTCGTCAGGCCTACGGCAATTTTTACGATCCCCACGAAGAAACACCACGTTTTTATGTAGGAATCAACGGAATAAATACTAGCAACACGTTTTTTTATCTAAAAACATACTCTGACTCTAGAAATATGCTGAAATATGTGTAAGAAGGACCATCACTATCACTGTTATTCACTCTGTGAAAATCAACATCAGCTATATATGGTAGCAACAAACGATCTTTTTCAGCTTCCCCAGCCAAGCTGGGCCGGGCTCCTGACCATATAGCGTCCGGAAGCAGCAGTGAAGCCTTTGTCGATTGATGTTGTTGACCTGTGGGTAGCAAACAGTGGTGGATTCACCCCGAAGCTGGGTATCTCTGACGTAGTGAAGTAGAAAATCACCCGTTTTTTTTATATGTAATTCATCGTTTTTTTCCTGTATAACTCGGTCATTTTCCAGAACTATATTATATATGCCATAGGATCCATGTATGCTATATATGGTAACATTTACCATCAATATACCCCCAATGTTAGCATATATACCATACATGGATCCTATGGGTATATAAAATAACCAGAGGGTAAGCGGAAATGGGGATCGGAAAAGGGTGATGTAATGGGATTTAAGCAACTCTTGAACTGTGATTTGTTTATGGGGTTGAAGCCTCCAAAAATGGGATGCACGATGGGATTTAATCAACGCACAATGGATAAAGGGTGATAAATGGTGATACATTGTGATGGATGACGGATGATGATACATCTGAATAGTTATGAAATATACAAAGTATTTAATTGAAAGGGACATGATCTAACCCACAAACAATGATATAACAGAGAAATGGGAAATGGGATAAATCATGCTAAATCAATGTCCATGTTCCCAGGCGTATTTCATGCGCAGGCTTGTTTCAACAAAATTGCCATGCATACTAGCATTAAGAATCTAACCTCAGATCGTCCTTAAATGATGTGGGAAACTGCGTAACTACCATACAGTGAATATTTTGGAATATCTTGGAATAACATTTGATACAATCGGAATATCATATCTCAAACCAAGCAGTTTGGAAGAATATCATTGGATATGTTGAGAAATATTCATACATATATCTATATTAACATGATATTATGTAATAATATATTGTACAATATTGTACATATGCATGTATATACATATATATATATATCCAACAATATCAGATGGGCGTTATCGTGGAATCTCTAAAAATGGGGGACTCCCCATGCAATTCTCATGGGAACAAAAGAAGGGGAAAACATTAAACAAAAAACATCGGGAATCTTGGGGTATACCATGGCATAATCATGTATACCTTATTTTCGTACTCACATGGAAGTACCTAACTATCACGGTGATTGGTCACGCGGGGTGTTTTTTGTAGCTAGAATCTATTGAACATGGGGAGATCGCGTCCAAAATCTTATATCATACTGTGAATGGAAGAAGTCGTGCACCACCTCAGATGGTTGAAAACCTATAAATCTGGCCTATTTAATTTATTTCTTGGGTCGTTTCTTAATTCCCTTATTTCCAAACCAGAAATAGGGTGACCTCGGGGGAAATAAGGAATTATGAGCGTCGGGTGTGAGTGTTTCCCGGTGCTGCACCAGCGCCAAATAGTCACCTGGCCAGAGAGCACACACACACAGGCTAGAGGCAGCAATGTCTTCCCAATGGGTAATCATTTAACTTTGCAATGCTCAAAAAAGGGACTCCTAGGATCAGAGGTTCCATCAAGCGAAATGACTCAGAATTGAAAACTAGGTCTAAGGGGCTATCTCATTGATTGTATGGTGATCAACCATATCTCGGGCTACATCTGGAAGGGTTGGGCATGGAAAAATCCCTAGCATGCTCCAAATTGGCACCTGTCAGGATCAGAGGTCCGATCATGCCAAATGACTCAGAATTGAAAACTAGGTTTAAGGGGCGATCTCATTGATTGCATGGTGACAAACCATATCTCGGGCTACATCTGGAAGGGGTTGGGCATGGAAAAATCCCTAGCATGCTCCAAATTGGCACCTGTCAGGATCAGAGGTCCGATCATGCCAAATGACTCAGAATTGAAAACTAGGTTTAAGGGGCTATCTCATTGATTGCATCGTGACAAACCATACCTCGAGCTACATCTGGAAGGGTTGGGCATGGAAAAATCCCTAGCAGGCTCCAAATTGGCACCTGTCAGGATCAGAGGTCCGATCATGCCAAATGACTCAGAATTGAAAACTAGGTCTAAGGGGCTATCTCATTGATTGCACGGTGACAAGCCATATCTCGGGCTACACCTGGAAGGGTTGGGCATGGAAAAATCCTAATAGCATGCTCCAAATTGGCACCTGTCAGGATCAGAGGTCCGATCATGCCAAATGACTCAGAATTGCAAA
This sequence comes from Cladocopium goreaui, assembly GCA_947184155.2. Taxonomy (NCBI): domain Eukaryota; class Dinophyceae; order Suessiales; family Symbiodiniaceae; genus Cladocopium; species Cladocopium goreaui. Next base: position 226,660 of record CAMXCT020000115.1, on the reverse strand, counting down.
CTAGGTCTAAGGGGCTATCTCATTGATTGCATGGTGACAAACCATATCTCGGGCTACATCTGGAAGGGTTGGGCATGGAAAAATCCCTAGCATGCTGCAAATTGGCACCTGTCAGGATCGATCATGCCAAATGACGCAGAATTGAAAACTAGGTCTAAGGGGCTATATCTCATTGATTGCATGGTGACAAACCATATCGCGGGCTACATCTGATTGGTTGGGCATGGAAAAATCCCTAGCATGCTCCAAATTGGCACCTGTCAGGTTCACAGTGACCCGATGATGCGAAGCCGTTCTGCACGGATTGGCACCTGTCAGGAATAAAGGTCCGGTCCGATCATGCGAAATGACTCACAATTTGAAACTAGGTCTAAGGGGCTATCTCATTGATTGCATGGTGACAAACCATATTTCGGGCTACATCTGGAAGGGTTGGGCATGGAAAAATCCCTAGCAGGCTCCAAATTGGCACCTGTCAGGATCGATCATGCCAAATGACGCAGAATTGAAAACTAGGTCTAAGGGGCTATCTCATTGATTGCATGGTGACAAACCATATCTCGGGCTACATCTGATTGGTTGGGCATGGAAAAATCCCTAGCATGCTCCAAATTGGCACCTGTCAGGTTCACAGTGACCCGATGATGCGAAGCCGTTCTGCACGGATTGGCACCTGTCAGGAATAGAGGTCCGGTCCGATCATGCGAAATGACTCAGAATTTGAAACTAGGTCTGACGGGCTATCTCATTGATTGCATGGTGATCAACCATATCCCGGACTACAGTTAGAAGGATTGGGAACGCAAAATTATTTCATGAACCAGAATGCTTGACATTCGCACCCAACAGGATCCCAAGAGTCACGATCAAGTGGGGGCATGCTAATGTGGAGAGAGAGCAAGGTTGCATGTCGGATCAGGAAGGGACGTAATGAACAAGCACGTCTTCTGTGCGGCTGCGGGATCCGTGGGTGATACAGGAAAGCCAATTTGCAAGTGGTGGAATTTCACTTCTTTCTTGGCGACATCTGGTTCCAAATGTCGTGTTCATCCACCTCGTCCGGAGCTTCGCCCATGTGGACTTCCGCATCACCATCGCGAGTCAAATGCCGGGCCGTCGGCAAAGCCCGTAAACCTGCATGGGTCTTCGTTTTCTTGTAGTTTTTGCGCTTCTGGCCACTGTCACTGCGTTGCTTTCTTTTGCGTGGTATGAGAAGCTTGCCTTTTCTGCGGTACCCTTTTGTTCCGGTTTCTTCTTCCTTGCGTTTTTTTGCAGCCATGATTTGTTGTCAACTCCTTGATGAAACCGGTTTGCCTCGCTTCTTTTGCAGTGAGCCCAAGAGAACCAACCTGAAGATATTGCTCAAAGACGGATGCGCTGCATTCCCCCGAGCGGTCTCGCAAGCGAGTAATGGTTGCAAAGCCACGCTCACACGTGGCGGCCTGAGAAGGAGAGACAAGAAAGGAAGCAATGAGTTGAGCAGCTAGAGGAAGGTCACCTCTCTCATTCACCTCCTGCAGCGTCTTGCTCCAGAGGAGCTCTGCAGATGGAAAATTTGATCGTTCACACAGCATGTCCCGGACAGCAAAGGCGGATCTCATCTGCCGGATCAAAGGCTCTGTCTCCATGTTCAAATGGTTGCCCATTTCCCAGATGGCAGTCTGAAATGTTTCTTTGTCAAAGTTGTAGTCAGGCCGAAAGATGTGAGCATGGGCCCAGAACGCCTTGGCAGAGAATCTGTCAAGGACTTTTTCTGCACAAGTCTGCGCAAAGTCTGTGAGCCGCCGAAAGGTGAGTTTCACGGCATCTCGCCCGTCAAAATCTTTCACTGGAACCCACTCATTCACCAGGTGATCGCGGGCTGTGTAGAGAAGGTGCAACTTTTGACCCTTTTCTCGGTGGTACTTTTCACAAATATATTCAATGTGGGTGCCTCCCCCGGGCAAGTCCCGATCACCGGCCAAGGCAGAGGACACAACAGAACTATGACGGCAGAATCTGTCTAGTTCGTGTTGTAAGGATTTCGCCAAGTCTTCAACAGCAGTGAAGGAAGTCACCCGTTCCAGACGGTTCTTGTAGGACATGCAGATTTCCAGAATATCTGCAATGCCCGAGAGGGTGATCCTGGCCTCCCATGTGGCTAGTCCCTGAAACAGCCAAAAGTTTTTGTACAGGGCCTTCAATTGCTTCTCCAGATTCTTCAGGTAGTCATCTCCCCAGGCTGAGATGACACACAACTGCAAACGGTGGGGGGCACAGTGGGTCACAAGCAGTGGGTGGTTAGCCCAGGCGACCAATTTTGTTGCAACGTTCTCACCCGGGTTGTTCAGGGCTGCTCTTGTGCCCATTACTGACGCCCCATCGGCCGTGAAACCAACAAGGTGCAAGAATCCAACAAGGAGCGGACCAGATTGAAAAGGTCCTGGGCTTCAAAGCCTGGCATGTCTTTGTAGGCGACAGGCACAGTCACCACGGCACCGTTGGCGAAGAATGAAAGGACCACAATCAAGAACCGGTCCTTTTCATCTATATGGAGACTGCAAAAAAGGGCGAAGATGTGACTTGTTCTACCAGTTTCTCAACAAGAACAGCGCGTGCAGCAATCAAATCGCGGATCTCCCAAAAAATGGTCTCAGAATCATGTTGCCCGGGGAGGTTCCCACCACATGCGCGAGCATAGTCAACGAGCAACACAAAGTCCTGACTGGATTTTTCATGGAAGATGGAAGTGTAAGCACCCGCAACTAGGTTGAAAAACCGGTCTGCTGTCTTACTGCTCTTGTCCTTCTCAGCCGGGGAAGCTGCCACGCTGCTGGCAGCACGGCTTTCACTCGGAGATGCTGCCTTGCTTCTGGGAGACTTGCGGTGACTGCCTGGGCTCTTCAAACATGCAGATTTCTGAGGAGTTCCAGGAGGGGTGGAAGGCGCAGCTGGAGTGCTGGTTGCTTTGGCAGCTCGCAAGCTCTCTTTGTGAACTGCTGAGTTTTCATGCTGGTTCAACGTTCTTGTGTAAAAATATTTCTCTATTTGGTGCATACCTTGCGCAAATGCCGAAGTGGAGCTGCTATTGTGTTCTTTGCACAATTTGCAACCCAGGCGGGTGGCCCCATCATTTGTCACTAGTTCTAGCCACTCAAACCTCTTTTTGTGGGCTTGAAATGCCTCCTCCTCTTTCGTCTTCTCTGACATTGATCACGCCACTTCCAACAATGGAAATCCCTACAAAATGAAACGCGGCAAAAATTGCCGAGAGGATAGAGCCGGAAAGGGTGTGAAATAGTTTTAGTTTTTTTTTTAGCAGGTTTGGGATTTTTTTTTGGATTTCTTGGCTGGTACCATTTGCCTAGTGTTTGCAACGGTTTGGAACTTGAATTTGTCATTTTGCATGGTATTTGCCACATTTAGGCATGTTCACCTTCCATTTTGCATGAGATTTCCTACATGTGGGCATGTTCACCTTCCATTTTGTATGGTATTTGCCACATTTTGGCATGTTCACCTTCCATTTTGCATGGGATGTTCTACATGTGAACATGTTCACCCAAATATTTGCAGATGCGGAAGCTTGGGATTAGATAAAAAGCGGGTGGGGGGGATTGAGGGAGGGCGCTAGCTATCTATCCAGCTAGCTAGCTATCTAGCTAGCTATCTATCTAGCAAGCTAGCTATCTATCTAGCAAGCTATCTATCTACTATCTAGCTATCTATCTACCTATCTAGCTAGCTAGCTAGCTAGCTAGCTAACTATCGATCTAGCTATCTAGCTATCTAGCTATCTAGCTTTCTATCTATCTAGCTATCTATCTATCTAGCCATCCAGCTGTCTATCCAGCTATCTAGCTATCGAGCTATCTATCTAGCTATCTATCTATCTAGCTAACTATCTACCTATCTATTTAGCTATCTATCTATCTATCTATCTATCTAGCTACCTCTTTATCTATCTAGCTAGCTATCTATCTAGCTATCTATCTAATCTAGCCATCTATCTATCTAGCTATCTATCGAGCCATCTATCTATCGAGGTATCTAGCTATCTATCTCTCTAGCTATCTATCTATCTAGCTGGCTATCTATCTATCTAGCTATCTATCTATCTAGCTATCTATCTACCAAGCTATCTATCTATCCAGCTATCTATCTATCTATCTATCTGTCTATCTATCTATCTATCTATCTATCTATCTATCACATGTAATCCTGTCAGCTTTCCAGAGAAGGTTAGTTCGCAAAAACCAACTAATGTAACTTGGGTTTAAGTTTAAATAAAAAAAAGCGGGAGGGGGGGATTGGGGGAGGGCGCAGCGCCTCCCCCCAAAGCAGAATGCAAGCACCTCTTCTCACATGTTACGTTGCAAGTTTTCAAGAGAAGGTTGGTCATGTGATACTCAGGGATGTAAATACTGTGCAAAATGCATCTTACATGAAAATCAAGTATTTAAAGCAGGCAAAGCAAAAAAAAAGCAGAGAAGCAAAAAAGCAGAGAAGCAAAGAAACAGGAAACGCACAAAAGAAAAACAGCAGAAAGGCAAAGAAGCAGGAAAAGCAGAAAAGCAGGAAAAGCAGGAACAGCAGAGAAGCAAAGAAACAGGAAAAACAGAAAAGCAAAAAAGCAGAAAAGCAGAGAAGCAGGGGAACAGGGGAAGCAGAAAAGCAAAAACCAGAAAATGCGAGAAGCAGGAGAAGCAGAAAAGAAAAAAAGCAGAAAAGCAGAGAAGCAGGAAAAGCAGGAAAAGCAGGAAAGCAGAGAAGTAGGAAAAGCAGGAAAAGCAGAGAAGCAGGAATCCAAAAATAATTCCTAAACCTGATCAAACAAAAAATCCTAAAATAATTAGCCCTCCAGCCGGAAATGCTCTGGTTCTAACTTGGCCCCGGTCAAGTGTTTGTTGACATGAGGTAAGATAGAACGATAGATAACGCATTGCAGCAACCCAAACAAAAACAAGGGCCAAGAAGATTTGCCGTGCCATAAGGTGGCTTATCTCTTTGCTTGTCCACCGCAGGCACTGGCGAGGGCTTGCCCCCCAGCTCCGGACGGCGGGCGCCAGAAGAGAGAGGTGTCAGGCGTGCCGCCGCCACTGGCGAGGGTGGGCAGCGGCCCAGCTCCGGCCTTTTGGTGTGGGGCTTCGATCTACAAAGAATATGATCATGCTGCGTTGGCACAGGACAAATCCTCCCCATACCAAATAAGCCCCTTCCAAACTGCCCACCTTGTGATGCAGCCAGGCATGCACGAGCTTGCCTGAGCATAGGCGCTTTCAGTGCTACTGTGCTAGCTGGTCAGAGAGTTACCCGAAGCAACACGCTTAGTTCTGGAGTCCCTGCGGCCCTGCAGAAAATGTCTTTTCCTACTGACTTAGCCATAGAGACTTGGAACAGTAAAAGGAAGCCCCACTAATGTTTCCACCAACATGACTTCGAATTGCCCCATACACTTTTGCCGCCATCATCAGGCACGAATGTCCCGCAGCATCGCTTGATCACGCAGCTCAATGGTGACAGCTCTTCGGTGGTGAGCCAACATGTTGAGCTTGGCAAACTCACTAGTTACGTGCTGTTCTGCAACTTCTTGCAACACCGTCAACGCGTCGGACGACATCCTGAAGCTCATTTCAGGCGGTGTGTGACCTCCTCCAAGATTTCTCGCACAAGGCGTTGGAAACATGCTTTGGGAACAAGTAAAGTGGTGGAAGCCTGCAACTTTCTGATATCCTTTAGAACCTGGGTCACCCGGGTTAAAGCCAAACGTGGCCTGCCCGCAGTCTTACCCTTGCCTTTGGACTTTCCCTTCTTTGGTTTATCATGCTCTGCGTCCGGAACCGCATTCTCTTCACGAATCTCCAGGCCGAGGGCATCGTCGATCTTCTGATCCTCAGCGGCAACTGTAGCGGAATCGTCTTCGTTGGGCAATTCCACTGGTGGCGGGGGCAAGAAAGAAAAGGTTCGCTGCAAGTACATGGTGTCTCCCACAGAGAAGGTCACAAATCCTCGCTGCACCAACCATCCGTTCACCGACTGGAACCGGCTCGAACAAGGAGATCACAGTCACGCCTTGGACCAATTGCGTCACAACATCAGAATCTTCTGCGGTGGAGGCCCGAAGCATCGTGCTTTTGAGACATTCAAAAGCCGAGAAGTGAGCTAAAAAAGTTGCATCGTCCGTGGCAGGCTGATTTCCCATGGATAGCGACCACACCTGCTCAGGATCGCAGCCAGGAATCTGCAAGGCCTGCAAGGCTGTGCAAAAACTTTGTTGGCTCATGGCGCCGCCTTGCTGAACCTGATCCCAAAAATTCTTTTCCAGTGCCAGCTTCGCAGCAACCCGGACACAAATTGCTTCCTGTGGCGGGACGGCCTGCAGAACTACAACGTTGGGTGCAATTTGAGGCAAATCCTTCACCATGGTTTCACCTGCCACATCCTGGTCATTGGCAAAGAAAACCATTCCACTGTCTGGGAGCACGCCCGACTTCTGCTTGTAGTCTGTCAGAAGACCTTCAAGAGGCAAGTCTGCATTGGCCGCTACACGGTAAACGGGCAAGGTTCGCGAAACGATGTGCAGCGTTCTGGAGCAGCTGACTCTGCAGTTCGTGTCGCTCCACCTCTGCTTGACCTCCTTGAATCAGGCTCTGGGGGTTCTGTCCTTCTCCGGCGTCTGCTTGGTGGTGTCTTAAGTATGGGGGGCGCTGGACTATTCATTCCAGCCACCGCTTCATTAAGCTGAGGCCAGCGGGCATGAGCTGACTTACTCGAGCCGGAGACCAAAAAAAACACAGCCCACTGCCGCTCCACATGACATGTCTGGCTTTCCCAGCTTTGCCACAGCAGTGCCACCGCTGCAACTGGCTGTTTTCAGGGTCCTACGGGGCCGGTGTTCGGACGCGGCTTTCAATTCTCGGGTCCTCCCCCGCGTGGGGGCTCGATTCCCTCGGGTCCGCCGCAGAAGGAAATTGCAAGGAACTTTGCCCAAAACGTGTTTTGGCAATTTTTCCTGTCTTTTGGGCCCCTTAAACCTTAAAATCATCTACTTAGACAAGCCCAAACCTTCAAAAACAACTATTTCCTAGTTTCGCGATCTGGGCCCATTTTGCGGTTTTTGATTCTGGATAGTTATGGCACCTGCCCAATGCACATTTTTCAAGCCCTAGCTGCCCAAACTGTGCATGAAACCATCTACAACAATGTCCAACTCTTCTGTGGGGTGCTAAATCCTAGTTCGTAATTCTGGGCTGTTTCGGCACCAACAAAAGAAACTGCTCTTGAGCGGTGCCAGTAGCTCCCCAAGACTAATTTTTCAGGCCCTAGCTGCCCAAACTGTGCATGAAACCATCTACAACAATGTCCAACTCTTCTGTGGTGTGCTAAATCCTAGTTCGTAATTCTGGGCTGCTTCAGCACCAACAAAAGAAACTGCTCTTGAAAGGTGCCAGTAGCTCCCCAATACCGATTTTTCAGGCCCTAGCTGCCCAAACTGTGCATGAAATCATCTGCAACAATGTCCAACTCTTCTGTGGGGTGCTAAATCCTAGTTCGTAATTCTGGGCTGCTTCAGCACCAACAAAAGAAACTGCTCTTGAAAGGTGCCAGTAGCTCCCCAATACCGATTTTTCAGGCCCTAGCTGCCCAAACTGTGCATGAAATCATCTGCAACAATGTCCAACTCTTCTGTGGGGTGCTAAATCCTAGTTCGTAATTCAGGGCTGTATATCGGCTACAAGAGAAATAGTTTAAATATATGTGGAATCCGGTTGCTAGTCCAACCCCCACGCCTCCTTTCTCCATCTTCGCCATCAAAGCTCGAAGGTGTGCAGGGCGTGGCAAAGGGTACCATGGGTTCAGGATCCATAATCTTATTTCTAAGATCTAGGTCGTTATTTCCAGGTGACGTCGCTAACGTCGTTTTAAATAACCCAGATAAATAATAATATTATATAATGGGATAAACCACCTATCAACTGGTGCAGGATTTCTTCCATCCACAGTATCATATCTATAGTCTATACGTGAAATATTTTTCTATCTTGAAAATCTTGATCTCATCCATCCCCAGCCCCCAGCACCAGCGCTCCCGGAGGATGCCCTCCGACTTTTGAGGCTTCCCACATACAAGGCCTTTGCAGGCGCGCCTGGCGAGAGACACAGATTTTCACAGCGAGAGATTCTGTAAGGTTTCGGTACAACAAGGCCCAACTATGCGGGGCGCCCCCAGTATCTTTGCTGCTTTGTTAATCCATTTTGGATCCGAATTTACAATATGTTTAATGTTTCGTCCTGATTTGTGTGTACCCCCCTCAAACAATAGCTATACCATCTTTAAGGTTGGGTGAGGTATCAAAAAACTCCTCCCCAGAAAAATACGGATCCCGCATTTAAGTAAGGATTTCAATTGGCGACAATTGACATCTAATTAGAACTTGCTTTTTGCCGATGAACTTGTGATACTTGTAGTACTTGAGTGAGTAGGGTTCAACATGTTGATTGCGTATGATTGCGTTACCTTTTCCACTTTAAGTTTTCTTCTTGACACATGTAACAAGACAAAGAGAAAGAGAAAGAAAAAGAGAAAGGGACCGCGAGAAAGAAAAAGAAAAAGAGAAAGCGAAAGAGGAAGAGGAAGGGGAAGGGGAAGAGGAAGAGGAACAGAGAGAGAGAGGAAGAGGAAGAGCAAACGCAAGAGAAAGAGAAAGAGAAAGGATAAGAGAAAGAGAAAAAAAGAGATAAAGAGAAAGAGAATTGGACCCTCTCATGGCCCAGTGCCTTGGAAATTTGTGGACAAATTGTTCTTTAATAAGGGTTTAATAGGCGGCCTGATTCTTTTGGGAAAGGTTTGGACTTTGAACTTGGCAATTTCTTTGGGAACAAGCCTACCTTTCTTTTCTTGGCTCCAGGATCAGCTCTGGAAAAAATTGCTGCAATTGTGAACCCTGAGAACAAACCTGCTAAAGTGAATTGGACCCTCTCATGGCCCAGTGCCTTGGAAAGTTGTGGGAAAACTGTTCTTTAATAAGGGTTTTATAAGCGATCTGATTCTTTTGGGAAAGGCAAGCGAGCACGTTTTTTTTTTCAAAAAAAAAAGTTTGTTGTTTTTTTCACTCAATCATTTTGTGCTAAACAAAAAAGGTCTGCCAAAATTTATTGCCACAATAGTGAGCCTTCCAAACATTGCTGGGGGCCTGCATAATTTGGAAACATCTTGCCAGAGTAGTGAACCTAGACACTAATCAGGATACAACATTAATTTTGTATTATATATATATATATATATGTTTGTAACCAACTTACCTAACTTGGGGGCCAACCGTTGTAGGATTACATAGATACATAGATTAGTCTTTCTCCATATTTGGTGCATAAACATTCATCTGGTCCGTTTGACAATAAAAATGATGAGGTCAATTGCTAAAGCCAATCGTACACCAGACCCCCATTTACCAAATTACCTACCTTTTGGGGATAGTGAAACCTAACCCAATAATCGACTTTATTCTTGAATGTTCCACGTGGTTTTTAAGCCAGAACCATTCAATCTCAAGGTTTTCAGTTTTCCATGCGGTCGTGGACCAATTCTGGATTAGGGGATAGAAAATAGCTTCAGAGGTTTGGTGTAGGGGAAAAACTGCAGGAAACCTTTGGTAAACACCACAAATATCTCCAAATATAGACGTTTCCCGCAGATTTTCAAACCTCTGATTGCTGCGCTTTTCAACTTTCACTATCAACCCATGTCCATTTCTAGGTCGATGCGCCGCCTTGAACTTGCTTGGCCTTGCGCTTCTTGGCCGCCTTCTCCTGACATGGGCCGCCAGCCACAATAGCCACAATCCATCCCCGAAATCACCCTATTTTTATGGCTGATATAATACATGCTCCAAATAATAGGCTTATCATTATTGGTTGGTGGTTGACCTACCCCTATGAAAAATGATGGAGTTCGTCAGTTGGGATGATGACATTCCCAATATATGGAAAAATAAAATGTTCCAAACCACCAGTATTAGGTTTCCCATATTGACTACTGAAAACAACCATATACGTATACTGATTGACCATACGCCAAATGTATCCATGTCTTTGATGGCCGAAAAGTCAAGAAACGCAACTGCCAAACTGCGAACACCAAACAATGGCAACATCTTTCTGTCTGGTTGCTCGGCGTGCCGGACACCCTCGAACAGATTCTCAGACCATTTTGTTTTTGGTCAATAAGTTTGAGCTAAATCAGGCCCCAAGGTTTTACATTGTTTGACAACATCTCACCCTAACTTGTGGGTGGCCTCCAGCAAGTTAACTAAATGGAAATCATATGGACTAACCCCAAGGCACTTTTGAACTTCATCGATCCTGAATTCTTAGGAAACTTGGCGCTTTATATCTGGATTCCTGGATGATACTCCTTAACTCACTCCCAAAGGGTCGCTTGCTTTGGCCTTTGGGAATCGTGTTTATTGTGTTCCCTTGAGAACCAACGATTTTTCGGGAGACAGGGGGGATCTGATGAAATCTGCTGGATTCTGATTTCTTTGGGACCGTTGAAGGAGCATCATTTCCATTTCCAACCCCGGAACCCATTGAAACCGCGAAAAACAACGTGTACTTATACTATCTTATACTCACACCTTTGGTGGTTTCAAAGGTTTCAATGGTTTCACATCTAAAAAGTGCTTTACCATCTGGTTATTTAACGTAGCCGCGGAACGTGACGATTTGTCATACCGTAATTCATCATACATCCATAGCTATGTCAAATAGCCACAGAGTACATCCTATGTTCTGGTTTACACTTCAGTTTTCCATGGTCAATCTTTGATAGTCCACAAGTGCAAAGTTCATCTTTTGCGCATCATTATGTTCTCATTTTCCGTCATGTTTTTTTCGCAAAAAAAGAAACGACAAACACATCTTTTTAGAAAGTCTCGCCCACGGACCAACGATAGAAAGTGAAGAAATTGCTGTTCGTAGAGGACTTGGCTCTAATTAGTTAGACTATCCCATAGGATCCATGTATGCTATGTATGGATATGTATGGTAACATGAATCCCATCAATATACCCCAGTCATGTCAACTGTTAGCATATATACCAGCACCATGGATCCTATGGGTAATCAATTAAACTATGTGAAACTACCCATCCAATTGGCCCATGGCCTGCAAGCGTTGCTTGGACGTGCTGAAGCAGTCCATGGCCTCGCAGATTCAAGAAATCCCGGTTGAACAATCCAGGGGTAACGACATGTACCCTCTGGTAATTTAACATAGCTATTGAAAATCACCATCTTTAATGGGAAAATCCACTATTAATGGTGATTTTCAATAGCTACGTTAATTTACCAGAGGGTATCGTTGATTGAAACCTGGCAATGTATATGCTTGTTGGTTTAACAATCAACAATCCATATTTCCAAGGGTTTAGTAATCAAACAACATCTGTGGAAAAATATGGCAAAAGGCAAATGATCGCAAAATTATCGCAATAACGTACAATCATTAATCAATATGTAGTCCATTTGTTCCCCATCGAGAAACCCTATGTTTACCCTCTGTAAATTAACACTTTGACCCTGAACAGTTCACCAATTTTGCTGGAAACAAATCTTTCAACCCGAAAAATGGCAGGGTCGAACTGTTAATTTACCAGAGAGTAACAATCAAACATATTCGACACATAAAGGTTTCATCAACCGTCCCGAAATGAGAATATACGTTGCCCTATAAAACCCTATGAAAACTATAGGTATATCCCCAATAAACCCTGGTTGACCGAGTTATAAACCAACTTAGCCATAGGGTACCAATCAAACATCCAGGTTTAATCGGTTTAATGTTTGATCATCAAAGATGGGAATACAAGCCAATGTGATATCACATGTTTAATCCCAACATGGAAGCCGGCAATGGGGCACTTTTCACCAGAAGCTTCCAAAACAGTGTGGAAATGATTGTTGCAGTGACCCATGGTCAGATGATTTAGCACAATGTAGCTATCGAATTCTATGGAAAATATGCAAGGTAGTGCCCCAGCAGTTATGTTTGTTTGTGTATGACCCCCGTGAATAATTACTATAGTTACTATAGTTTTATCCAAACCAAACGTTCACCCAGAATTCGCCAAGTCAGTTTGATGACACCAGAGCCATCTTGGCTGCCAGACCGATGCGTTTCCGGTTCCCGACCTTGGTGTTCCGGCCGCAATTCCAGAGACTTTGGCCAATGAAATATGGGTTTTCCTACCATTAACTAACGATATGAAACTATACATTATACTATATTCCATGTAACAATATATAGAACATATAATGTTAAAAAATAATAGCATTATGTATAATGTGGTAAAACCTGATATCATCAACATATCACCATTTAGTGGGTGGTAAAATTAACATGCCCATTTTTTATGGCATTGGGTTTGCCACATCCCTTGAGTTCCAAGCGTCACCAGCACGTCATGCCCCGCCTTTCTCAGAATTTCCTGGCAGCAGAGATCATTGAACCCAAATGGTGGATCGAAGCTGTTTCTACAGTACTTCTGAAATTAAACGTGGAAACTTGGGACTTTCAACAGTTTTAAGTTGTTTTCAACCGAAACTAACATTTTTCACAATGTCCAAAATTCACAGCTGATCTGGCCGATTTTGGAGCCCAAAAGTAATCCCTCGGAGACCTGCCACTTTAGGCCTGACATTTGTCGATTCAGGCACCTGTTTAATGCGTGAATCCGGTGCTATTTGGTGGTGCGGTCTTGTTGGGCACATCTGTACCACGGACCCACTGATATCACTGATCAACACAGAATTCTATGTAGCGCTTGCATCACGGGCTATCTTCCAACATTATGACTTGAAAAAAAACTATGAAAAACTCACATCACCTCCATTTTACGGTTTTTTGAAAACAACATATAGGCCATTTGCATACCCGATTCTAGAATATGTCTGGATAGGTATTCTGCTCATTTTGATAGGACACCTATCTGTAGCAACCCTAAGTTAATTTCAACAAGTTTGACAGTTGGAAATGATGGCGCGACAAACATCCAACAATCACATCCGAGAGAAACATGTTGCCACAGGATGTGGCAACCTGATTTGCTAAGGAAATGGGTCCATGTCAAAACGGATCAAAACGGACATCACATATTTAAGGATGTTTCCACAGTCATTGGGGCTCTCTTTTTGGCTACCCCACATTTTATCATCCAGATTTTATAGATGGGATTTTCCATGAAATAAGCATTTATAAACCATCCAACTACAGTATTCGGGTACCCCCATGATGGAAACCTCGTCATGGGGAGACGACCGTCCTCGCAGCCAGGTACAGCAGGGATCATCGAAATGCGAAGTTCGGCAAGGGCAGGACCTCCCAATGTGGCGTTTTAGCTGGGAAAGCCCTTAATATATACAATTATATAACTAAAAATAATTATACATATAATGATATATATATATATATAGATAGCTGGGAAAACTATGGAAGTATATAACTATAATGGAGTTCAAGAAACAACAATTACAGTATATATAGGAATTCAAAAGGCAAAATGAAGAACTAATTTTGGATTTACCCGAGGAATCCTGACGGTAGAACAGAATTCCCTATAGATTCCCGAAATGGTGGATTTCCAATATATAAAAACACCAGCTTCAGTAAACCCAGGTCATGAATTACCATATATAAAGTGATTTTTTTCAGCCTCATAGACGTTGAAAGGTACCTTCTGGTCATCTGCCAGGTTTGACTAGTGAAATGGAATCTGAAAAGATGCCGACTCTGTAGAAACATTTGTTTACATCTTTTCAGTGGCATCTTATGAAACCTCAACACAAACTAAAACACAAATACTGATATTGAAATGAACTCACGACTCAAGAAAACTACCTGGTTGTGGTTGGTGGATTCAATCCAAGATCTAGGCCAAAGTCATGTGGCTTGTTCATTCCAGGCCAGAATGGAAGAAGATCACCATGTCTCACTCACTTGGGGGGTTCAATAAATGGGGGTGCCCCAAAATGGATGGTTCACCAGTAGTACCCGAACGAGGCGGGGCGGAAGTTGCCTTAGGGTTATACTATAAGACCTTTCTCATCTATAGAACTTGCATGCGCCGTGCGCCAGCCAGGCCGGTGCGTGCGTGCTTTGTGCGAACCTGTTGCCGTGTTGTTGTCCAAGAACATGACCTGCGCGCGACCCCGGTGCAATGCCAAACAAACACTTTCTTCACACTTCGCACTGTCGCACTGCACTCTTCACACTTGCACTTCACATTCCACACTTCATCTCATCTCAAATCATGTGAGCTCTTCTCACCGCATCTCACCTCACCCTGGCTCTTCTCATCTCATCCTATCTCTTCTCACATGTCATCTAAGTAAGTTCTTCTCAATTGCTTTCATCATCTCATCCGAGCACTGATCAACCTTTCTCATCTCCTTGAAGTTCTTCTCAGCTCATCTCCGCTGTTCTGCACGCCAGAAAGCTCTTACTGTCAGAGAAAAGTCTTTTGCACCAACAACACAGTGGGCGCAGAAAGCTTTTGCACACAGGAGCTTGAGACACAAATCATTAACACAGAAAAACCTTTGCAACATACTTTTGCACTAGAAAGCTTGCACAAAGCACTTCCCACAAAGCACTTCCCACAAAGCACTTCCCACAAAGCACTTCCCACAAAGCACTTCCCAGTACTACTTTGTACTTCAAAGCTTTCACAAAGCACGTCCCAGTACTAGGTTGTACTAGAAAGCTTGCACAAAGCACGTCCCAGTACTAGTTTGTACTACAAAGCCTGCACAAAGTACTCCCCAGTACTACTTTGTACTACAAAGCTGTCACAGGGCACTTCATCACTTCCCTTCGTCACCACCCTTCGTCATGGTCACCACTTCCCTTGATGTATTGTTATGTTGTTATGTGATGTAAAGTCTCACACCACCCTTCGTGATGTATTGTTATGTGATGTAAAGTCACTTGAATAAAAGTCATCCGTAATTAACTTGGAAGATTGCTTCCCAACTTCCTTTGATCATGGAAAATCCCATATAAAATAGATGATTCAGGGGTACCCCGATTTCAGGAAACATCCTGCTTTGATGCTGCCGGGGATGATCACAATCCACTGGATGCCGCTTCAGCATCCACCGGCCACAGGAAATCACAAGTTTCAAGTCTTTAAAGTTGATATTCTTGGTGAAATACCTTTAATACCTTAGCGAAATCATCCCATTTTTTTTTTGCTCATTCATTTGGATCATCATCCTATCATTTCTCGGGTTGAACACTAAAAAAAATGAACCCGAGAAATTTCACATTGAAATTACGGACTATCCATTTCTCGGGTTATGCCTAGATGAACCACGTCACTAGCGAAATGGATAGTCCTTTCCATCGGCACCAATTTTTGGTGGAAAAAAAACCATTGGTGAAATCCACGAAGCACATGAGATTTTATCATCCCCCGTTCATTTGAAACACCCCGTATAACTGGTCCCAAATATGTGTCAATCCATTAAATTGACATAAATTGACCATGGGAAACCCAGGGTTTCCAAATATCTGGCTCCAGCTCCCAAGTCCCCTTAAATACCCTTGGGTAGGTCGGGTAGGTTGGAGCAACCCCGAATCTGAATCCTCTTCAGCAGATTTCATTCGGAGGCTCCAGGATTTTTTCCCAGCAACCCTCCATTGAGTTCACTGATTTTCCCCAGCAAGCTCCATTCCGGGTATCTGCAGGCTCTCCCATGCTGAACCCGCGAGCTTTGCTCAGACTATGCTTCCGCACAAGCTTCAAAGAGACGACAGGTGGCATCCACCTGCGCCTGCAACTGCGCCTCATCTTGACATCTTGGGGACTTGGGGGATCACAGGAAGTGGTGAAAAGTATAGGTACTGTATATCTACCATACACCCAAGTTATTGGAGTCATGTTCACCAACTTAGCTGACGAACCGGGGCACCACCTTGCAGGAAGGGGTGAAAAAGTGGTGAACAAAAAAAAACTGGTGATCGCAAGTCCACCATTTCCAGCGGTAGCGAAAAATCTGTTTTTTTTCGGTGAACTAATCACACCCCACCCTTGGGGGTGCGGGGTGATGTGAATGGGTATATAACAAGGGTGACTGTAATGCACCACCAAGTAACGGTTTTTAACCTTCCATATCGGTCCTAAAATCACAAACCCAACAGGTGACCAAACGTTTTAGAGGGAGTGTGTCATATTAGGAGGTGGATTTATGTGCTGATGGGACATTGCCCCGCAATGATGAATTTTACTGTCAATAATGATAATAAGGCATGCAACCATGAATTGATTACCATTGCCATCAAAATGGGTTACCACAAACAGGAATAATAGTAATAATTCACCATCAACTAGGGAATCATGGTGGAAACAAATGGCTGGTTGGTGGTTTTAACAATCTTAAAAAATATTAGTCAATGGGAAGGATTATCCCATATATTATGGAAAATAAAAATGTATGAAACCACCAAGCAGATGGGATTGTTTAACCAGTGAAAAATAGTGACTACATATTTGGAATAAGGACCTGTACCTGGGTTGTGCTCAGAATGGGACGGGCAGCCAAACCATGGGAGTTAGGGCGATTCTTGGAAAAACAGACAGAAAACGATGAAACCAACTTAAAGCTGCTACAAAGAGGGGATGATGATAATTCATAAAACTGGTCCAAAACTGAAAATAATCCCATTCATAATCAGTTATAACCATCAATCACTATTAGCCACTATTAACCATTATTATATAATCACTATTGATCATCATTATCCACCATTTGATTTTTAGCTAAATCTTATTATGAATTGAGGATCATTCTTCCCACCAGCAAAAACCTGAACCACAAAAAAATTGATGGTTAACCCCCTATTGTATGTGAACGATGGTCACCCGCTTGACCATTCCGCAGTTCTCAAATGCCCAACTATCCCATTGCAATTCCACAGCATTCCCGTCTCAACAATGGCTGTTTTTCGGGAGACTCTGAATGGACATTTTTGATGGTCAGCTGATTCTGAATGGAAATGTCATGGTCAACTGAGTCAACTGTGAACTTTTTTGGAATCATTGCGTTAACCATGGGAGATTGTCTTCCGATTAGAACGGTTACCCTCTGGTAATCAACAATGGTTTGCTGGAAAATCCCGCATTAGTATATAGTTTGATGATTTTCACCATCTCTTTATGCATATAAACTTAGAATCTATTATATTACAAATTAATTATATATATACCCCTTAAGAATAACATGGAACAAAAACCGAGTTTTTTAGAAATTTAACATGGAACAAATAAATGGTACATTTAAATATGTCCATTTAGTTCTGGAATTTCCCAGCCGAAACCGGCGGCCGTCTACTGGAATCCCCTGGGCCCCCTGGCCGCCACTGCTTGCAATCGCCCGCCAGCAACTGGAGGTGGAAAAGGGCTGTCGTTACCTTGGAGGAAAAGCTGGTGGCTATCATGAATTATCCTAGTCTTGGTAAACAAGTGATTATAGAAGATTATATATAAATCAGCAAATAAATAAACACATAAAAATAAATAAACTACATAAATACATGCATAAATAGACAAATAAACAAATAAATAAAAATAAATAGATAAAAATAAATAAATAAATAGAATATATATATATGGGTAAACTATGATATTTCACTAACCTAAACTAAGGCCATTTGAGGAAAAATCCATGATTCGAGTGAGGTCACTGTGAAGTCACCATAATTTAGCCAGATAAATATCCTTGATTATCCTAGCATTATCCGATGGACATCGCTAATAGCATTATATTTGAAATACCTACGATAAAATGCTTGAGGTCTTTCATGGTTTACCATCTCAAACAACTGATCAGTGGCCATGCAACAGGAACCGATTTATTGGAGGTACCTACGATATATAAGGTCTATCTTCGGGTCTCTGTAAGGGGTGATATACCCCCAATTTCTATGGGTTTTATAATATGGCACAGATTGGCACAGTATCTCCACTTTACGTATCTCAAATGGCCACTGAATTGGTTGATGATTCAATCTTGGATTTCATCCATGAATAATTTGAGACCAATCCGTAATTCATAATTAACGAACGGATATTTTAAACCACAAATTACCCTCTGGTAAACTAACATAGCTATAGAAAATCACCATCTTTAATAGGTAAATCAGCTATTTCTATGGGCCATATTTAATAGCTATGTCACAAATTACCAGAGGGTAGAATCATCATTCGAACTACGCTCCGATGTCATCCATGGCTAAGCTGGGAAATCCACGAACTAGCCATGGTGGATGTTCCCGCTAGCCATGGTTGATGACCGGAGAGTAATGATGGATTTTTTGGGCTTCACCTGCTGTTTTTGGAATGAAACGAAAAAACCCTGATTTTTCAAATGTTATTTTGTATGAAATGAGACACATCCACACTAAGTTGTGGTTGGTAACCCCAGTTTATGTTCAATGTTGACCACGAAAAGAATCTAGGAATTCACTCATATTCACTCCATAAGACTCCATAAAAAAACAGGAAATCAGGGGGAAATTCAACCAAAAATGGGACCCAAATCTAAGCGAAGTGATTAAGATGTCGTCCCAACCAAGTTGATTTGTCTTCATTTAGCCTCTGGCTTATTCAACATAGCTGTAGAAAATTGCCTTTTTTGATCATCTGATTTATAGATGAATTATATTGAATTATGGTGATTTACCGATGAAACGTAAAGCTTTTCCATAGTTCCGATATTTTTTCTTTTTAAACATGCACTCAGCGGCACTGCGCTCAACATACCCCAAGCATGTGTTTTTCGTTGGGAATTTCCACACCATTTAAAAGGGGTTATTAGCCATATGGTCGCTATTTTATGAACATATTGTGCTACTATTCTTTTTCACCATGTGTTTGTTTTTTTAAAGTACAACCATAATATAGTTTATTCCCATAGGATCCATGGTGCTGCTATATATGGTGCTCCATGAATCCCATCAATATACCCCAGTCATGTTAGCATATATACCAGCACCATGGATCCGTCATGGGATTGTACTAACTTCATCCCATTTTTTCTGGAAACTCCTCTGGGGCGCCGGCTGCAAGGCATTGCGGCGAGGTGCGGAGGCCTGCCGTTGGGAGCTGGTAATTCAACGTTGTTGCATGGGCCCAGTCGAAATAGTTGATTTACCCATTAAGAATCGTGAATTTCCATAGTTTTGTGGTAATTCAACATAGCCATTGAACATGGTCATAGAAATAGTTGATTTACCCATTAAACATTGTGTTTTTCCATGTTTTTTGTATGTTTACCAGAGGGTACGACATCTGAGGCAGCCATTTCTGGTCATTGTGGATTGTGAATCTAAGATTGGGGTAAACACAAAACGTGAAAATCTTCATCATGCCAAACAAGAGTGATACATGTGGATAGAAAATCATGGAGAACAACTTCAACCAGTGATAGATGATGTGGACCCATGTGAGCAGTGTTCAAACCTTTGTCCTCCCTTTATTCAAACGGATTTCCCAGTTCATGGACTGTAAGAATCCCCTATATCTTGGATAGTTTGATCCCATATATATATAATATAATATATTATGTATATATATATATATCATATATTCATCAACCAACTATCATTTATCAGTTATATCCACTTATATCCCCGTGTTTTTTATGCTTCGAATCCCTAGTGAAATGACCATATATAGCCCCTAATCATCAACCAACCGGGCTTAGCCTCAGGGTTTGTGGTTTGAACCCCTCTTTAAAAAATGCGCGTCAGTTGGGATGATTATTCCCAATATATGGAAAAATAAAACATGTTCCAAACCACCAACCAGATTATGTCTTGGGGGCAAGCGTGTTTTCCGCCAAACCCATATCACATTCTTGGTTTTATTTAATGTTATATAATTATATATCCTCATTACATCCCATTATGTTGGCACTTGGTGAAATCCCCATATTGTTGGCTGTCTTACCGGTTCCATTCCCAGGCCAGGTACCGATTTATTGGAGGCTCCTACATGTAAGGCCTATGTAAGGCCTATCTATAGGTAAATTACCCTCTGGTAATTTAACGTAGCTATTGAAAATGGCCATTAATAGTGGATTTTGCCATTGAAAATGGTGATTTTCCATAGCTATGTTAAATTACCAGAGGGTATATTTCACTAACCTGAAACAATAAGGCTATTTGGGGATGATCCCCCGAATCCTAACCATGATGAACCAGGGTTCGTTATAATTTACCTAGAGGCCCAATGGAAGATTTCCCCAAAATATGGCCTAGCTCCTAGCTCCATGGGCCATCGACATTCGTTTCCCGATGGTTTTCTCCGCTGGAGGCGCACGAGCCACACTGTCCCGGAGCCTGCCCCAGATATCCAAAGGCGCTGTTGCGTCATCTTTCAGCAGACTCGTGGGGATAACAATGTGCCTGGGCCGGCTTTTGATACTTCTAGATGGGATGCTGACAATTGACCTTATCATTACCCATGACGGATCCATGGTGCTGGTATATATGCTAACATTTGGGGTATATTGATGGTAAATGTTACCATATATAGCACCATGGATCCTATGAGTTATTAACGTGGGGCTACTTCGAATTCAACCACGGATTCCCAGCTTACAAAGCTGGTTTCCACCGTCACCAAGCTTTAAATACAAAAATGCCCCATGTTGTCCCAGCAACACATTGGGATTTCTTACAATGAGGCGATCTCCAAGCCAGTCTTCACATCACGGCCGCTTCAAATGGATGGAGCTTCAACGTCATTTTTCCAAGGTCCCTGATTTGAACCCACCAAAACCCTGCACTGGCCCCTGGATTCTACGGGTTTGAATAGGCATGGAAAAACGTCAGGACATCCGCTACCATTGGTGGCAAAAACATGTAAAACCAATCGGTTCCCGTCGATTTTCCTTCAACCAATCCTCAGCTTTGCACACGTGACAGTAGGGAATGTTCTGGTACTGGTGCATGACCTTCCAGAGATCATGAAAAAACGGAGGGAAAGAACTCCAGGCTAATGTGGTTTAAAAATACTAAACCCTAAATTCCCAATTTTACCATAAATAAATATGTATAAACCATGAAATTATGGGTAAACCATCAATCCATATGGCTAGTTCATGACATTGCTTTACCAAATCGTGGGGAAACAGCAAAATAGTCAATGGTAGCTGGTTTCAGCGAAAATGGGTCCGTTGTTGGACTCCAATTTTGATAGGTTCATAATGTTTCATCAGAATTTTCCAGAAATTTCCCATCATCAACCAATTCTATGGCAACAGGGGTCCCGGGGTCCCACTTGTGGGAGTGGTCAGGAGATGTCAGATGTCAGAGCGCTATGGCTTTCGGTGGCTACCTGGCAGCCTGGTATGCAATTGCTGTGAGATGCGTGGGCCTACCCCTGAATATAGGTACCATCTTCAAGGATTGACCATAATTACTAGATAAATCGCAAAAACCATCCATGTCCAGGTCAATCTCTCCATTCTTGCTATGAAATCACCATGCTCCCCGACAACTTGGGCTTCATGTCGCCCTTCATAGTTCTTACCACCATGAGCAGTGCTGAATTCACCATCATTCCCAAATCTGTTGCGGTTTCTGGTGGCAGTCCAGGTTGTGAATTGCTTCCGGATTTCAATGATCGATGATGAAAAAAAAGGCCTTGCAAATGTGGGTTGTCTGCGGTTCGTAAGCAATGACCCACAATTCATATGGCCAAACATATGGTACTAAGTTAGTACCTCCATAAATTTCATCATGTTTGGACCCTGAAAGTCACATTGAGTACACCTCTGGTAAACTAACATAACTATGGAAAATCACCATAAATAACAGGTAAATCATCTATAAATGGTCCATTTTCAATAGCTACGTTAAATTACTAGAGGGTAACTGTCGTCACGGATTACATGCCCCATTTTTTTTGTGTCCAACGCTCCATTTTGATGAATCGCCATGATCTACCGGAGCCGTCTAGCCTAGCTAACACAAACTGGTTAGATATAGATGAACCCTTAAAAAATATGGGGCTTTCCTGCAAAATGTTCCTTAAACCAATCCATTGATAAATCAATTCATATCAAATCTGAGATATCTTAGAAATGCTATAAACCTATCTACTGCAGGCTTCTGGCCGGGCATTGCTCAATCTGTGCAAACTTCCAATCTTCCCAAACCTCCCAACCCACATCGCACCCCAGCGAAGAAGTGCACGTCGCACTCCGTCATGTAGGTGGAATGCGCCTATGGGATCTTCCGAGAAACACCCGGAGATGCACCATCGGTTGACGGTTAACTGACATTGATATTTTGGTGCCTTGGCACCATCACTGGGGCACCCCAGTTTGGGACCTCTGGAATCAAAGAAGTTGCCGACCAATCTTACTCCAGTTTTCCTGAACAAACATGAACTATAAGAATTAATTAAATATCTACGTATATCTATCATTATCTATCTATCAATTACAGATTAAATAACTAAATCTATATCTATAAATAACTATATCTATATCTATAAATAGAATGAACTATATCTAGATTTAATATCTCTTACTCGGAGGACCACCGTCCGTAACTTCGCACCTTTGCTCCTTGCTGTTCCAGGAAGCTGCGGAGCCTGCTGGGCGGTTCCGCCTTCGGTTTATGGGGTTTATGGGGATAACAACTACATGGAGGTTTCCGAAGAATGGGGGTACAAAGGGCACTTTTGAATCATTCATGTCATTTTCAGATGTTCCATTCCAATGCATTTTGGGAAACACCCATGACTACTGAACCCCCCATAGGAATTCTGAGTAAACCAACTCCATAACCACGCAACAAGTCATGATTTCACCAAGTACATCTGGGGATTCAGCTAGATAACCCAGCTGGCCAGCTCCTTCAACTGTAGATATCCAATTGTTTATTCCTAGTTATTACAGTTACAAACCACCTTAAGTCAATTGGAAGCAATCTTCTAGATAGGTACCCTCTGGTAAACTAACATAGCTGTTGAAAATCACAATTTTTAGTGGGTAAATCCACTATAAATGGCCATTTTCAATAGCTATGTTAGTTTACTAGAGGGTAAGTTGGCTTACAACTAGCTACCTCCCAGGCCTTGCCACGACGTCCCACTGGGCCCCGAACAGCATGGAGGGTGCCGTGGTGGCACGCCCCGCACGGTCCGCGCGGCTGGAAAGCTGGAGAGCCTGCAAAACATCATGAAGAATCAAAGGGCCCCCCACTTGTCAGAAAATCACTCGATTTTTTCTTATTTGTGGCTGTATTATATTACCCATAGGATCCATGTATGCTATACATGGTAACATTTACCATCAATATGCCCCAAATGTTAGCATATATACCATACATGGATCCTATGGGTTATATTACTAGGAGAACGAGGGTTTATCGTGATAAGACTATATCGGGCATATAAACATCAGTAAACAACTATATAATTGTTATCCACGGGGTAACTAGCTTAGCGGATATGGGGAAAATGATAACCTCTGATATGTGGTAATATTTAATATTATCTAATTCTATCCTACTATAAGAGCCTTTCTACTAAATTGTGCCAAATTAATTTAGATTAATGTGGGTACAACAATGTCATAAACCAGATGGGAATGGTAACCATAGCATTATTTATGGTATTTTCCGGGATGGTTTACTATTGTTTTATCATGGTTTATCCACATTATAAAAGATATATAGAAAATCACCAGTGAACAGTTGACTGGTGCATATCTCAGCTTCAGGCACCCGCCTGAATAATATCTTCAATAAGTGCCTTAAAGCATCTGAAATTGATAGCATAAATTTACCATATATAGTATATCATATATAGTATATCATATAATGTATATCATATATAGTATATCATATAATGTATACATAATATACATAATATATATATATATGGGGTTTTCTTCAAATGGGGAATCCCCTGGGTCGAAGACACTCCAATTTTGTGCTCTTTTTTGTTGATCTACAAAGTGTATACACATGTCTGCTCCCCGAACTCAATGGAGGTTTGGTTCGCTGGGAACATCATAGGCCATGTTCCACTCCAGGATAGTTGACAGGCTGGGCTCTCTACTTCATCGGGATGTCCAGATTCTGCGTTTTTGTTCTCGATAATGGGGATAATAAATGAGAATTAGCTACAGGATGGGGCCCCCAAGATAGCTAAGTTGAGATATGGCTGTGGCTTAACCATGGTTCATGGTAGATATTTCACTAGGGTTAATGATTTTTTGGGGGTTTATAAACCAAACCTATAACTGGGGGGCACCATTCTGTATGGGGGTATACTAAATGGATACGATATATCCACCATAAATCCAATGGTTGGCCACTTATCGTTCCGGGCCCTTTCCTGGAAAATCGATATATAATTGGATTCCAAAACCCTCACAAAACATGCAAGCTTTCCTTTCATTGTCCAAGTCTCATCATCAAATATCTTGAATGCTAGTAGATGAATAATACCATAGCTGGGTGGTATGAACCACCCAAACATGGCTGGTTTGTGACATTGGTATGCAAACATTATTGTCGATGATTCATCGAAGCTTTCTTTGAACATTGTTTATGGTTAATTGCTAATTCATCATACTCTTTTCATGATTCCGTCAAAAAATATTCGGCAAATCAACAACACATTGATCATTTAGAGTGAATAAAAAACACAATTATAATATTTACAATGGATATGTTTATTAGATTCACCAAGAAATATGTGTGAAATCATTCACCAACACATCAATTCATATGATCACCATGTCCATGCTGGGACCATCCAGCGTTCAGAAGGGGAACGTCCATGGGGATGCCGATGAAAGCCATTTGGTTGGTTGGATGTGTCCGAAAAGTCATGGGGGTACCCCCAGTAATGCTTTCCATTCAAAAGTCATGGGGGCAGAATTCTTGGGCACCCAATGAACTCAGAGCTGGGCATTCCACCAGGCGTGCCGCCTCCAAATCCACTCCATTCACCATGCGCAAATTCTGCTGTGCACCCGGATCTCGCGCTGCCTCGAGAAAACTGGGGATTTGGACGTCTGGTCCGGAAAAAAATCCACGATGCATAATGCATTTGGAATTTGGAATGAAATCCAAATATGGATTTAGGGA
Source organism: Cladocopium goreaui (assembly GCA_947184155.2). Lineage (NCBI taxonomy): Eukaryota > Dinophyceae > Suessiales > Symbiodiniaceae > Cladocopium > Cladocopium goreaui. Next base: position 201,507 of record CAMXCT020000115.1, on the reverse strand, counting down.
TGACAATCTGACAATCCAGCCCGACTTTCAGCAAAAGTAAGGAAACCTCATGGGTCCATGCTTTCAAATATGGACTCAGGAGTGAACTGGAATTTCAAACTTTCGAAAGCAAACATGTTCCGTCATGTTCCCAAACAATCGGAAAAACCCGGGTGCCTCTCGCACATGCTGAACAAAATTCAGCAATTCGTAGGCAGAACGTGTCTTCCTTGCGACGTAAGCAGGGCATGGTTTAGCGGACATCATGCAGGTCCAGGGACATGTTTGGTGATAAATCACATTGATTCATGAAACATACCATTGGATACCATTAGTTACAATTAATTCAGTTATGATGGTAACAAACATGTAAAAACAATGGTACATCAAATTGTTAAACAACTTGGGACCCTTGGTATCCAAATCAACACACTTCTCATAAGCATTTTTGTTTCACCCTAGGTAGCAAATTGCTTGAAGAATGCAAGCGCCTTGCCAGACGTGCTAGGTTTTCAGGTTTTGATTCTACCATTTTCAGCCATATTCCTTACATCTATGATTCTGTGTACATATATAATGAATATATATATAATATACAAATATGAATATATATATATATGTATATTGTATATTGTATATATTGTATATTGTATATATATATATATTATATATGTATTATATAATATGTATGATATATATAAATATAATACATAATATATTATATATATAATACATGATATATATATATATTATATTATGTATAATATATATACTATATATTATATATATTATACATAATATATAATATATATAAATATACTATATATATATATATTATAATATATATATATATATATATTATACATAATATATGTATATATATCATATATTTTATACATAATATATATATATACATATATAATATTATATAAATACATCATATATATATATAAAAGAGAGAGATAGATACATTCCTAGTCATACACACTTCTTTCCTGCAGCTGCTTATAAAATCAAAAAAACATATACATTTGGTTTTGGGACAAAACCTTGGTACCCTAGGTACCCTAAGTCTGCTCGACGGTGAATAGATGGTCATTCCCCCAGTCATATGGTAATTTCATAGGTTTTGACTACGGATCCGGCCGCGAACCGGAATACGGTTAAGACCCATAGAGCTATGGCAGCTCGAAGGGTAGTTAGCTGCCAAGAAACGACATGAATGTGGGGGGTCATTCAACATGTCAAAACGAGAAAGGCAACCAACTGACATTGAACATAATACAGACATTGACAATCAGACATATACAAGTAAGCCTGTGCTGATCCAGAAAAAACGAAGCCAACAATCGCTGCAACATTTCATTGAGAGCTGGTGCCGTGTTTTTTTTCAACCAAAAAGTTGAGACTTTAGGACAATACGTAGTCATGATTGAAATTGGCCTATAGAGATACTTGTAGACACTAACAATGCCTGACCTTTGATATCAGCTGGTCATGAATTAGCCGGGAATATTCTATTCTTCCAGACTTGCAGATCTGCAGACCCCTTTCTCTCCCTTTCTCACCAGAAAATAAAGTTGATTATATGCAATAATAGTATATAATAGTACTATGTATATTTTTCTACATAGATGTGCCAATTCCATTCCTTCCAAAAAGAAAACTATGCCAAAACAGCACCGCCCCAGCTCCATCAACCGAGCGGCAAGCGCATGCAGGAGCGGAGATTGAGTTCCCGCAGACCGCGCAAGGCGCTACCCATGTGCCTTGCGCGCGGTGCGATGACTGGTGACTGGGAAGTACAGTTTCGGAATCCGTGGGGAACTGTTTTTTTTCCTATCTGTCTATATTCAAACCATGCGGCTTCAGAAAATATCTAACACATATCATACATAGTTCATGACATATATGTATACGTATATATGTATACGTATATATATATATACATGTATAATACCTATAATATACATATATATATGTACATCTATATATATATATACATATTTCTATAGGCCATTTTCCTACAGCTACAACCTGTGTTGCTCATGGGGATAATGGCGCCATTCCACCAGATTGAGAGCCCAGAGACTCTCTGCGAATTTTAACATAGCTCTTGTAACATCATCATTTAAGATAGTTAAATAGTGTTAAATCAAGATTAAATCGCTTATAAACCATGTTCAAAACCTATGCTAAAGTAAGTAGCTGAAGCCAATCAAAATACAGTGGACTACTATATTACCTGAACGGTAATATTTTAGTCATTGGGAGAATTAGCATGGTGGTTCTACACTAATCTGACCATGCACAACCAGCTGCTGTTGGGTGCCCCAAATGCCGCTCGTCATTGTGGAGCAGAAACAAACACTGAAAAAAAAGACATCTTGCAAACCGGGTCAATATTGTCCAACTACATTGGTCAAGCGTGTGTTGAACAAATATCATGATTGCGATCTGACTTGTGATGAAAAGATTTACGCTACTTAAGACAAAACTTCGCAAGATCTAAGGATCTAAGGGTTGATCATCATGTCTCAGGGTGTCTCATGGCAGCTGATTCGGGTATCCCAGTTGCATCCTCATTGTGGGTGGCTCATTGAACCCCCCAATTTCTTATTGGTTGAATCCCCATGTTTGCAATGAAAAGAGGTCAAAAATAACAAGTGCACCATAGTACAACCCTTTACAATGATGTTTATATGTATATCTAATATATATATGTATATCTAATATATATATATAGTATATATATATAGTATATATATATGTATATCGCTAATATATATATATATATGTAATTGTATATATATACATAGAAAATACATCCCGAAATAGCTGCAAGATTGGCAACTATATCTATTTTCAGATCCGCCTCCTGGTAATCCCCAGGACGCAAAGCTTTAAGCATGGGCCACGCCCAGAGGTAGCGCTCCACTCGGCTTGGTGAAATCCCCATATCTCGCCACTTACACTGTATATGTTACCCAAATTTATGCCCAAATAACATGTGTACATTATCACGATTATGATTATCACCATATATATATACATATATAATATAATACCCTCTGGTAATTTAACATAGCTATTGAAAATCACCATGTTTAATGGGAAAATCCACTATTAATGGGAGACGTGATCCGGAGAGAGGTCTGCAGAGTTGGTTTCGACCAGCGAAACCCGAAACCCGAAACCCGAAACCGACTGTTAAAGTTGGTTTCGAACTGCGAAACCCGAAACCCGAAACCCGAAACCGACTCTGAAGACTTAACTTCCCCAGGACCGATCGAAACCCGAAACCCGAAACCCGAAACCGACTCTGAAGACTTACCTTCCCCAGGACCGATCGAAACCCGAAACCCGAAACCCGAAATTCGAAACCCGAAACCCGAAACCGACTCTGAAGACTTAACTTCAGGGCCGATCGAAACCCGAAAACCCGAAACCGGAAACCGACTCTGAAGACTTACCTTCCCCAGGACCGATCGAAACCCGAAACCCGAAACCGACTCTGAAGACTTAACTTCCCCAGGGCCGATCGAAACCCGAAACCCGAAACCGACAGCGAAAGTGGGTTTCAATCGACAAAACCCGAAACCCGAAACCCGAAACCGACAGCGAAATGTTGGTTTCAATCGACGAAACCCGAAACCCGAAACCCGAAACCCGAAACCCGAAACCGACTCGAATCCGACTTTTGGGTGGCTCTCCGGATCGGAACTCATTAATGGTCATTTTCAATAGCTATTTTGACATAACCAGAGGGTACACCGTGCATCCACACGAAAAGGCCGTTTTTTCGACCGCCAGGTCTCCCCACGGCGTCTTCAGCGTGTGACAGAGATCTGCCACCGTGGCATCGGTGATTTGGAGGTTGCCTGGCGAATCACATATGCCATACATATCGTACATATCCTATGCAGATATGTACGTGTTTGTATAGCTATATGGAAATTTGTGCATATCTAGATATATATATAATTATATAATTATATAATTATATATATATACATAAGTATATATATATATGCACATATACATGGCATCCCTCCATATATATATATACATACACATACACATGATGCTGATGATGAACTTTGGTGTAGATCCCACATCATATCCCATGGATATTTAGCTTAGCAAATGTCACGGTCACGGCCATGATGGGATATATCCATGATGAAACTGTGTTTCCAGGATGTTAGAGATAACTATAGATAAGATTCACTTAACATATTGCCAGGGTTCCCAGAAATTTCTATCTTTTTGGGGTTACAAAAAACAACAACATGGCTATATTACCCCAAATATAGCTATGATTTGGGATGCTTCTAGACCAGGTTCACGCAGTCCCTGAAACATCAAGAATGCACAACCAAGAAGATGGTGCCCCACAGTCATAAGTCGACTATACTTCTATATTGATATCACCGTACACCCGTAAACCCAAGACTTAATTTATTTCTGTGGCTCCCAACTTGAAAAACTGGGGCTCCACCTTGTACAAGTATCTACTGAGTGGGGTAAGCCATCAAGTATATCAGGTACACAACGTGACCATCACCGCCACCGAAGTTGGAACATGTCGCGCCAAATCCCAGGGTTTTACCATAAGTGTCCATCATTTTCCCATCAAAAAGTGGCCATAAAAAATTGGGGGCATACAAAACACTAAGATTTCAGTGATGACCTCTGGCTATTTAATCGCCATCAAAAAATCATGGTACATAATCACAAATCATCAAACTAAATGGGCAATACCTTCCATAGCTATGCTAAATAACCTGGGGGAATATAGTACAATCTATGGTGCTGCAGTTGTGGAATTGTCCAGAAGGGGGCTATAGCCCAATGTTTCCCAATTTTTGGGAGAAAACACTCTAATTTCATATACATAGACTTGTCAGACTGGTAGAGTACAAGTTTCTGTGGTTAGGAAACACCCTAATTTCATATGGATAAGTCTAATTTCCCAAGTATTTTCAGTGATGTACCCTCTGGTAAACTAACATAGCTATGGAAAATCACAATTTTTCATGGGAAAACTCACTATAAATGGCCATTTTCAATAGCTATGTCAGCCATTACCAGAGGGTAGAAACCATGGCTTTCCTGGGTCAGACATCTCCGGCGCCGCTTGCGTAACGTAACAAAAACCGCCTGATAAGTCGATCTTCGTCAAGTTCACTGCACCACCTGCAGGCCCGACGCTCGGCATCCACGAGCTGCGTGGGTTTTTTTAAGCACCCAGTGAAAGATTCATGGAATATCTCCGGATGAAATATGGTTTATATATATATATATTATATAAAACTATATATATAGATACATATATACCCAGAGGATCCATGTATGGTATATATATGCTAACATGACTGGGGTATCAATAGATATATATATATATATCCTATGGGATATATATATATATGGAATTATATGGATTATAAACATTTATAAACCACGGCTAAGTGGGATGCAAATCCAAGTAGCCGTTGAATCCCGGATGTTCTCAAACCTTCTTGGGCTGATGCAGACCCCTTATTTTTCAACATGGAACCGAACAGAATGGGGTCTGGAATCTGGAATCCAACGATTATTACTGGATATGGCATGACTCAATGACATTGAGAAACACAGATTTCATCTCGTTGGTGGTTTTTCGCCCAACCCTCTGAAAAAATGATGGAGTAAGTTGAGTTCAAGCCAATTGGGATGACTATGTTCACAATAAAGTCGGACAGTCAGAAAATTCAACCAGTCATGGATTTCATGAATGAACTCCTCCAGAGATCAGCGCTGGCAGCACTGGCTGAGCACTGAGCAGCCGCGCTGCTCCTCCCGGTAGGTCCCTGGCAGGGGTGAGAGGAAGAGGCAAGTTACACATGACGCATCCGTGTATGGGAGGGAATGTATATAGTGTATGTGTGTCAATATATATATATATGCATAATATATTATGTACATTTATAAATATATATATATATATAAATATGTAGAACTTATGTTTTTGAACTAATTTATAATACATTATACTATATTGTTCTTTTTCAAAACAAATCTTCTACAATACATAGGGTGAGTAGAATTCCTGTGACTTCTGCATGTTTCTAGATTTTGAATGTTTCTGGGGGGCGGTTTCCAACTTTTATGAGAGTAGATTATATAACATGTTTGTCATCCTGGAGTAAATACACTCAAATTTCGGACCATGCCCTATTGAACAAATATCTGAATCGATTATAGTGCCGGACAATCACTTAGAACATCATTTTTCCAAAATTTTGGAGTCCCACACTTAGAACATCCAGATACCCCCACACTCAGAACATCCAGAGCAAAATCAGTAGAACATCTTATATGTAGTTTGATGGATGTTCTAAGTGTGAGGCTCCTTGCAACTGACCCTGGCTCCCAACACAGTTCCAGGAACCCAAAGGGGAGATAGATGTTCTAAGTGTGGGGCTTCCCCCACCTATTGGAGACCCTTGGTGAATCCGTCTACTCTACGAGACCTGAGACTTGAAACTTATTTCATCTTATTTCAACTTTACCTTCCGCTTCCAACCCTTCATCCTGAAAGAAAAAGTGGTTTTATTAGGCTTTGGAATCCGACTTTTGGCAATATGTTCATTCGATATTTTTTGACGGATTTATCTTGATCGCTTCTGACATGAAAAAATAGTTTCTTTCCAATCAATATGTTTTTGATTTTAATATTAGGGGAAAGCTTCGGAATCCAATGTTTGGCAATATGTTGATGAGGTTTTAAAAGGGGAATCCATGGATTTTGAAATGGACAATTGTAGTTTATCGTATTCAGGTCTAAATTTGATGATTTGGGGGGAAGTTTCTCAGCCTAATGCTAAATACCCCCGTTGGAATTCAACTACGAAACGGCCTCGTATGTTTTGCACATACATATGTGGTGGCGACATCTTAGCATCAACATCAGTTTCCCTTACAATAGCATCTGGCATGTTCTAAGTGTGGGGGTCTCCACAGGTGATTGGTAACTTTGTTCATACTGTATAAATATAGTTATGTCAATGGATCATTATATATAATTATATATATAAGTTGTAATGTCTTGGGATGTTCTAAGTGTGGGGACTTTCGGATGTTCTTAAACATAGCTCCCAGTGTACTCAAAACAAAAAAACAAACGATGTTCCAAGTGATTGTCCGTCGCTATAACCGTACAGGAAATTCTACTGTACCTGTACATGCTCCACAATGCGGGGCTCTCCAAGTATCAGCTGGTGGATTTGCATTGAACTCTGGATGTCAGCAGAAAACTTCGTTGCCATACAAACCAACTGACCCAAATTGCGGGGCCTGACAGGCCTGACATGGGTTCCTCTGAGAGGAACCCACAATCTTGATTTTCAGGTTCATCTTAATTTTTGCCGCCAAAAGTCCAAAAGGGCCAGAAATTGGGGTAAAAGAACCCTGCAGAACCATAGATTGTACAATTGTACCAAAAATGCCCTCTGGTGCTTTAACAGTTTTCGAACTGGAAGTCATGGCCCAGAAATAGTTCGATGATTTATGGTGAGCCCGTTAGAGGATCGATCATCCCACAGATCGTGGTGAAAGTAAGCCTGATGATGGGTGATCGTCTGTCCCCTTTTTTTGTGGCTTATCACATGTATTTCCCCTTTTTTTGTGGCTTATCCAATGCTTATCCCATTAATTTTCAGTACACACCATTTACATACATGGTGTTTTTCTAACATTTCTGGATTTAAAATTTACTAAAGGTGTTTTTTCTGGGTAACATTTCTGGATTTAAAATGGAGTTAACCACATAAAACCACCAACCCCATTGGGTCCCTTTACACAACGGCAGGTCGTGGAAAAACGCACGGTCTCCTGGGATCTCTTGGGATCCATCCATGCCAGTTACCCTCACATTGACATAGCTACGGAAAAAAAAACAATGTTGAAGAGGTCAATCACCTAATTATACATATATAATTATATACCAGAGCCCTCAAAGTGGCTCTAATTGAGTTCGTAAATTTGGATACTAATGGTGGGTACTTAGAGGTGCTGGTATATATATATATATATAACAATCCTGGAGTAGATAGAATCCAGTTTCGTAGGGGGCGTTTTTTTTTTGAAAAAACCCAGTGTTTTTTGACCCAATACTAAACTATATATTCGGACCCCCTAGATAGAATATTCCAAAATCTACTCCAGGATGCTCAAAATGTGTTTTTTTTTCCTTTCCTTTTCAAAACCTTCCAATTTATTTTTTTCTTTCAAATTTTCCTTTTCAAACAGCTGCAAAAAATGAACTTTGGATGGTAAGATCGTAGACGTAGATTCCTACTTTTTTCATTTCCTTTTCCTTTCACACTTTTCCCTTCAAAAATCTGTAATTGTGAACTTTGGATGGTAAGATCGTGGATTCCAGCTTTTCTCATGCCATGTTCCTTTCAAAGTTTGATTCCTGCTTTTCTCATGTCCTTTTCCTGTCACAGTTTTCCATTCAAAAGCCTTCAATTATGAACTTTGGATGGTAAGATCGTGCATTCCAATTTGTTTCCTTCCATTTTCCTTCCAAGTTTCCTTTTCAAACAGCTGCGAGAATGAACTTTGGATGGTAAGATCAGCTATTCCTACTTTTCTCATGCACTCTTCCTTTCAAACACAGTTTTCCATTCAAAAACCTTCAATTATGAACTTTGGATGCTCGATCTTGGATTCCTACTTTTCTATACTTTTCTCATCTCCTTTTCCTTTCGCAGCTTTCTTTTCAAAAACATGCAAGACTGAACTTTGAATGGTAAGATCGTGGATTCCTTCTTTTCTCATCCCATTTTCCTTTCGTTGCTTCTTTTCAAAAACCTGCAATTTCAACTTTGGATGGTAAGATCTTGGATTCCTACTTTTTAGATGTCATTTTCCTTTTAAAGCTTGCTTTCAAACAGCTCCAAGAATGAACTTTGGATGGGTAGATGTGGAGGAAGGGGCAGGGAGCACCACCAATACATGCTTAATCTTAATCCCAAACATCCTTTAAAAAATCAGTCTTTTCATGGTTCTAGAGGATATTCTATCTATAGTTTTGCCCAACTGTCCTAGCACAGTACTAGCACAAAATGAACTTTGGATGGTCGATCTTGGATTCCTACTTTTCTATACTTTTCTCATCTCCTTTTCCTTTCGCAGCTTTCTTTTCAAAAACCTGCAAGACTGAACTTTGAATGGTAAGATCGTGGATTCCTTCTTTTCTCATCCCATTTTCCTTTCGTTGCTTCTTTTCAAAAACCTGCAATTTCAACTTTGGATGGTAAGATCTTGGATTCCTACTTTTTAGATGTCATTTTCCTTTTAAAGCTTGCTTTCAAACAGCTCCAAGAATGAACTTTGGATGGGTAGATGTGGAGGAAGGGGCAGGGAGCACCACCAATACATGCTTAATCTTAATCCCAAACATCCTTTAAAAAATCAGTCTTTTCATGGTTCTAGAGGATATTCTATCTATAGTTTTGCCCAACTGTCCTAGCACAGTACTAGCACAAAATGAACTTTGGATGGTCGATCTTGGATTCCTACTTTTCTGTACTTTTCTCATCTCCTTTTCCTTTCACGGCTTTCTATTCAAAAACCTGCAAGACTGAACTTTGAATGGTAAGATCGTGGATTCCTTCTTTTCTCATCCCATTTTCTTTTTGTTGCTTCTTTTCAAAAACCTGCAATTTCAACTTTGGATGGTAAGATCTTGGATTCCTACTTTTTAATGCCATTTTCCTTTTAAAGTTTGCTTTCAAACAGCTCCAAGAATGAACTTTGGATGGGTAGATGTGGAGGAAGGGGCAGGGAACACCACAAATACATGCTCAACTCCAAGCATCCTTTAAAAATTCAGTCTTTTCATGGTTCTAGAGGATATTCTATCTATAGTTTTGCCCAACTGTCCTAGCACAGCACAAAAATGAACTTTGGATGGTCGATCTTGGGTTCCTACTTTTCTATACTTTTCTCGTCTCCTTTTCCTTTCACAGCTTTCTATTCAAAAACCTGCAAGACTGAACTTTGAATGGTAAGATCGTGGATTATTTCTTTTCTCATCCCATTTTCCTTTTGTGGTTTCTTTTCAAAAACCTGCAATTTCAACTTTGGATGGTGAGATCTCGGATTCCTACTTTTTAATGCCATTTTCCTTTTAAAGCTTGCTTTCAAACAGCTCCAAGAATGAACTTTGGATGGGTAGATGTGGAGGAAGGGGCAGGAAGCACCACAAATACATGCTTAATCCCAAACATCCTTTAAAAATTCAGTCTTTTCATGGTTCTAGAGGATATTCTATCTATAGTTTTGCCCAACTGTCCTAGCACAGTACTAGCACAAATGAACTTTGGATGGTCGATCTTGGATTCCTACTTTTCTGTACTTTTCTCATCTCCTTTTCCTTTCACGGCTTTCTATTCCAAAACCTGGAAGACTGAACTTTGAATGGTAAGATCGTGGATTTCTTTTCTCATCCCATTTTCCTTTTGTTGCTTCTTTTCAAAAACCTGCAATTTCAACTTTTCAAAAACCTGCAATTTCAACTTTGGATGGTAAGATCTTGGATTCCTACTTTTTAATGCCATTTTCCTTTTAAAGCTTGCTTTCAAACAGCTCCAAGAATGAACTTTGGATGGGTAGATGTGGAGGAAGGGGCAGGGAACACCACAAATACATGCTCAACTCCAAGCATCCTTAAAAAATTCAGTCTTTTCATGGTTCTAGAGGATATTCTATCTATAGTTTTGCCCAACTGTCCTAGCACAGCACTAGCAAAAATGAACTTTGGATGGTAAGATCTTGGATTCCTACTTTCTATACTTTTCTCATCTCCTTTTCCTTTCACAGCTTTCTATTCAAAAACCTGCAAGACTGAACTTTAAATGGTAAGATCGTGGATTATTTCTTTTCTCATCCCATTTTCCTTTTGTGGTTTCTTTTCAAAAACCTGCAATTTCAACTTTGGATGGTGAGATCTCGGATTCCTATTTTTTAATGCCATTTTCCTTTTAAAGCTTGCTTTCAAAACTTTGGATGGGTAGATGTGGAGGAAGGGGCAGGGAGCACCACAAATACATGCTTAATCTTAATCCCAAACATCCTTAAACAATTCAGTCTTTTCATGGTTCTAGAGGATATTCTATCTATAGTTTTGCCCAACTGTCCTAGCACAGTACTAGCACAAATGAACTTTGGATGGTCGATCTTGGATTCCTACTTTCTATACTTTTCTCATCTCCTTTTCCTTTCACGGCTTTCTATTCAAAAACCTGCAAGACTGAACTTTGAATGGTAAGATCGTGGATTCCTTCTTTTCTCATCCCATTTTCTTTTTGTTGTTTCTTTTCAAAAACCTGCAATTTCAACTTTGGATGGTAAGATCTTGGATTCCTACTTTTTAGATGCCATTTTCCTTTTAAAGCTTGCTTTCAAACAGCTCCAAGAATGAACTTTGGATGGGTAGATGTGGAGGAAGGGGCAGGGAGCACCACAAATACATGCTTAATCCCAAACATCCTTTAAAAATTCAGTCTTTTCATGGTTCTAGAGGATATTCTATCTATAGTTTTGCCCAACTGTCCTAGCACAGCACTAGCAAAAATGAACTTTGGATGGTCGATCTTGGATTCCTACTTTTCTGTACTTTTCTCATCTCCTTTTCCTTTCACAGCTTTCTATTCAAAAACCTGCAAGACTGAACTTTGAATGGTAAGATCGTGGATTTCTTCTTTTCTCATCCCATTTTCCTTTTGTTGCTTCTTTTCAAAAACCTGCAATTTCAACTTTGGATGGTAAGATCTTGGATTCCTACTTTTTTAATGCCATTTTCCTTTTAAAGCTTGCTTTCAAACAGCTCCAAGAATGAACTTTGGATGGGTAGATGTGGAGGAAGGGGCAGGGAACACCACAAATACATGCTCAACTCCAAGCATCCTTTAAAAATTCAGTCTTTTCATGGTTCTAGAGGATATTCTATCTATAGTTTTGCCCAACTGTCCTAGCACAGCACTAGCAAAAATGAACTTTGGATGGTCGATCTTGGATTCCTACTTTTCTATACTTTTCTCATCTCCTTTTCCTTTCACAGCTTTCTATTCAAAAACCTGCAAGACTGAACTTTGAATGGTAAGATCGTGGATTATTTCTTTTCTCATCCCATTTTCCTTTTGTGGTTTCTTTTCAAAAACCTGCAATTTCAACTTTGGATGGTAAGATCTTGGATTCCTACTTTTTTAATGCCATTTTCCTTTTAAAGTGTGCTTTCAAACAGCTCCAAGAATGAACTTTGGATGGGTAGATGTGGAGGAAGGGGCAGGGAACACCACAAATACATGCTCAACTCCAAGCATCCTTAAAAATTCAGTCTTTTCATGGTTCTAGAGGATATTCTATCTATAGTTTTGCCCAACTGTCCTAGCACAGTACTAGCACAAATGAACTTTGGATGGTCGATCTTGGATTCCTACTTTTCTGTACTTTTCTCATCTCCTTTTCCTTTCACGGCTTTCTATTCAAAAACCTGCAAGACTGAACTTTGAATGGTAAGATCGTGGATTCCTTCTTTTCTCATGCCATTTTCCTTTTGTGGTTTCTTTTCAAAAACCTGCAATTTCAACTTTGGATGGTAGATCTCGGATTCTATTTTATTAATGCCATTTTCCTTTTAAAGCTTGCTTTCAAACAGCTCCAAGAATGAACTTTGGATGGGTAGATGTGGAGGAAGGGGCAGGGAACACCACAAATACATGCTTAATCCCAAACATCCTTTAAAAATTCAGTCTTTTCATGGTTCTAGAGGATATTCTATCTATAGTTTTGCCCAACTGTCCTAGCACAGCACTAGCAAAAATGAACTTTGGATGCTCGATCTTGGATTCCTACTTTTCTATACTTTTCTCATCTCCTTTTCCTTTCGCAGCTTTCTTTTCAAAAACCTGCAAGACTGAACTTTGAATGGTAAGATCGTGGATTCCTTCTTTTCTCATCCCATTTTCCTTTTGTGGTTTCTTTTCAAAAACCTGCAATTTCAACTTTGGATGGTAAGATCTTGGATTCCTACTTTTTTAATGCCATTTTCCTTTTAAAGTGTGCTTTCAAACAGCTCCAAGAATGAACTTTGGATGGGTAGATGTGGAGGAAGGGGCAGGGAACACCACAAATACATGCTCAACTCCAAGCATCCTTTAAAAATTCAGTCTTTTCATGGTTCTAGAGGATATTCTATCTATAGTTTTGCCCAACTGTCCTAGCACAGCACTAGCACAAATGAACTTTGGATGGTCGATCTTGGATTCCTACTTTTCTATACTTTTCTCATCTCCTTTTCCTTTCGCAGCTTTCTTTTCAAAAACCTGCAAGATTGAACTTTGAATGGTAAGATCGTGGATTATTTCTTTTCTCATCCCATTTTCCTTTTGTGGTTTCTTTTCAAAACCTGCAATTTCAACTTTGGATGGTGAGATCTCGGATTCCTTTTTTTTAAATGCCATTTTCCTTTTAAAGCTTGCTTTCAAACAGCTCCAAGAATGAACTTTGGATGGGTAGATGTGGAGGAAGGGCCAGGGAGCACCACAAATACATGCTTAATTCCAAGCATCCTTTAAAAATTCAGTCTTTTCATGGATCTAGAGGATATTCTATCTAGAGTTTGACTATCCAACCATACATATTATATTTACATATTTTATATCATTCACATATAAAGCATATGTTTCAATCATAGTAAACACCATACATATTATATCTACATATTTGATATCATTCACATACGAAGCATATATTTCACACAGAGTGCACCTTACACACTATAGTAGCACACTCGGTCGCTTTCCGGGGCGTCCCCCACATAGGGGGGTGATGACGGGATTCTGGAATCCCGTCACGTTTTTTGGCTATGCTCCCTTTACGGGGGAGCCGAGTTGTCAGCCCCTGGCAAGATCTATAGTTAGAATATCCCTGAAAAGGTCCCGGTTGGAAAAACAATCACATGTTGTCAAAGACAATTTTCTTAATTGGATTATACCCAGTGGTATTTAACAACATGTGCTATATCAATGTATTATCCAAAGTGGTATTATAATTTATGGATTCTGAAAATACCTTTTGGGCTGTATTCAAAACCACTGTTGGTTCATGATCTTATATAGAGTTTGACTATCCAACAGTTTATATCTACGTTCGAATTCAAAATCTCCAGGAGGTCCGGTGAGCACACCAACTCAATTACAAAATTGCACATCTTCAATTATCAATTATCAATTTTGTAGGGATGATATTTGGACTCACACCCATTCCTTTATTGGGTTTGACTATTTGGGCATCCCGGGAACCAAAAATACCATTGCCAAAGAATCTACAACACATGGAATGGTTTTTGGAAACCTGCCGTTGTTAGCAGAATGCAGTAGGGAGGGGTCAGCACAGTGGTTGATACCATAGATAGAATATGAAAGAATATAGAAGAATATGGGGATGGATCAAAACCTTCTGTCCCAATTACACCCAATTCTATACAGATTACTTTTTAAAGTATCCGATTTTGATCGATGTCCAAATTCAAAATCTCCAGGAGGTCCGGTGAGCACACTGTAGCTAAATGGGTACGGGTCAAATTTGGCCCCAGCTCAATTTCAAAATTTCACATCTTAAAAAATCAACTATCAATTTTGGGGTGTGATAATTTGACCCACACCCATTCCTTTCTTGGATTTGACTATTGAATACCACTGCCAAAGGATCTATATTTCTGGGAACCACCAGCAACAGTGACAATTTCTTTGGAAGATTTTGGGCTGAAATTCGCATGCCAGAACCAAATACACCAGCATAATGACAACATTTGGTGGTCATTCCAAAGGCCCAAACAACCAAATCACAAGCTAAATGACCGCTTTTGTGATCATTTTTGAGGGACCTTTTTTTTACCAATCATCGACCCGGATTTTTGAGCCATTTTGGGATTCTATCTATAGGTTTTTTTCAGACCGTTTTTTTTTTTGAAATTCCAGAGATTCTATCTACTTCAGGATGGTTATATATATATATATAAATCAAAATTGTATAAATAGCCATGTTAAATTACCAGCTTTTTCGGGGACAGGTTTCGACCCATCCCCAAGTGCTGGTCGAACGACCCTCGTTAAACACCTGCGTGGCAAAGTGTCGCAGCATGGCGCAAAGCCCGCGCAGACCCACATCCTCGGCGTGACGGATGGCCTGGTTGGATCTGGTTGGGGCTTTTGTGAAGAAAACATCCCAAGTCACCAAAAAAACGGTGACGACAATGTGGTGCCCCCCAGTTATAAGTTGGTTTATAAGCCCCAGTAACTATAGTTATAAGTACCATAAACGATAGTTATTGGAGTTATAAACCAACTTAGCTAACTATGGGGCACCACCTTGTATGGATGTTAAAACAATGGGGATTCCCTTAAGTCACATTAAAACCACCATAGCTTTCGTTGGTTTTTAGCAGAGTCCACCAGGCAATGACCCGATTTCTCGTGCGTGGGATTGAACCGCAGGTTAGCTGCTCAGCAGCTGGATCTTTGTGGAATGTGAAATGTGTCTGATGAAAATAGGACACTTCATGACATGCCACCAAAGTCATGGCGAAGCTAGCAAATCAAACCTACAAAACTTGGGGATGATTTTTTTCCCACAAAAAAAAATGTTTTGGTAATTCTTGGGAAACATGATGGTGATAGTGAATTTACCATGGCTTTACCATGGCACCACGTTTTTTTTCCGAGCACTCTGAGGCATAGCACTGTGAAACTTTGACCTGGCGGAAGGGTTTCTTCTTGTGGGACTGTAACACATATTTCAAGATTTTTCATGGTCATTTAAATGGGATATAAACCAACTAAAAAGCTATGGAAAATCTCCGTGTTTAGTAGGTAAATCAACGAACTAAATGGCAATCAATTCTGGTTGGTGGTTCACCTACCCCTCTGAAACATATGAAAGCCAGTTGGGATGATGACATTCTGAACTTCTGAACTGAATGGAAAAATAAAATTCATGTTCCAAACCACCAACCAGTAATGTAATGGGATATAAAGCAACTAACTTAATGGGATATGGGAATATCACATTTAGAATTTAGACTATCAACATCTATCAAATATACTGTACCCTCCTGTATCATCAAACATCGAACTATTGCTGGTGGAAAACTCCAACACGCCGCATTGACACGTTGGAGGCTACACAAATCAGTTATTTTTGTGCTTCGCGGAGTGCAAGAAAGCCGAAAGTTTCATGACAGTCCAGTAATTTTGAAATATTGTGAATGATTATCCCAATCTTTTCGCCAAAAAAGGCCATGATCAATTGAGAAGTCCTATCTGATAACCAGGTCTCCGTGATACCAGGTGTAGTCCAAAACCCAACCATCAACCACCAACAAAGGTCGAAAAGCCCCGGCTGGAAAGCTCCACTGCTTCGCGATCCACGTAGAGTTCAAGGGGAAGAGATCTGAAACAGCTACAGCTACATCAGTGTGGCCTGAAAAGCACAAACTTTGGCACGATCCAACTTTCTACTCCCGGATTTACGCCATGGTTTCAATATGTTTCAATATCCAGCCCGGATACAAATAAGCCCCATTCACCATTTAGCAAGGGACAAAATAACGGTGATCCCCGTTAGTGGAGCATACTTCCCAACCAGGTCCTTTTCACACCTGGCCCATTTTCCTTTTCGATTGGAAACTGCGACATATCCAGGTAAAGTTGCTTGCTGACCAACACGCATTACTAAGTATACCCTCTGGTAAACTAACATAGCTATTGAAAATGACCATTTATAGTGGATTTTCCCATTATACATGGTGATTTTCCATAGTTATGTTAGTTTACCAGAGGGTAATCTTTTCTGGTTGGAATCCAATTCGGCTTGTCCAACAAAAGCCTGTGAAAAGGATTCTCATACTATTTCTCCTTCTAAGGGCCGTCAAATTCTTTGGTCAACCCCACATTTTTGGATGAACAACATGTCTCCACCGCCGATGCCTTGCAAGTGAAGCTCTTTATTGATGCCTGGCTGAGAACGACTTCGAAGATCCGGATCTTCACAAAACCAAGGGCAAATTCATGGGTTGTCTCACTAATACCAAGTATACATAGTGATCATTCCAATTTTCATGCATATGAGTGTATGTACATTACATGTACTGATATACATACATATGTACATGTTGTTAGATACACTTATTATATTTAGTAGATATACAGAATGGGTGTCACATGAAACAGAACACCGAAGAAATGTGATCTGTTGATCGTCAGTAGCTCCTTTTTTTCTTGGTGAAGTGGAGAGTGATCTTGTTTTTGTTGCAAGCTCTGTGTTTGTACCAGAATCAAATACAAAACATGTCTAGTAGATTCTAGTGGAGTCAGCAATCCAAGGCTTTTCTGATTTCCAACATTTCCCAAGACTTGAGTGACTGGAGCATAGCCACCATTTTTTTGGAACATGCAACCAGACAAGTTCCATGGCGATCTCCACAGTTGGCCATTTGAGGCCCAAAATACCAGTGATGATGCCATGGTTTTCGCTTGTCAAAAACCGCAACGCGTTCCTACTCAGTTTTGTTGATTCAAATTGATACCCTCTGGTGAACTAACATAGCAATGGAAAATCACCATTTTTCATGGGAAAACTCACTATAAAGGGCCATTTTCAATAGCTATGTTAAATTACCAGAGGGTAACCACCAAGACATGGTTTTGGTGATCAAATTTTGTTCTTAGGTGTTGATTCAATACAATTTCTGGTTGGTGGTTGAAAAACCTCTCTGAAAAATGATGGACTTCGTCAGTTGGGATGATGACATTCCCAATGTATGGAAAGTCATAAAATTCATGTTCCAAATCACCAATCAGTGATTATTAACCATCATTAACCATCATTAACCATCATTAACCATCATTAACCATCATTAACCATCATTAACCATGTTCCAAATGTAGTTTTGTACCGGATGTATTTTTGACATGTGGTCTGGTCATTTCGACGAATCAATGAGACCTGCACCCCCAAAGCTGATCACCGGCCACAGATTCAAGCGGGCCTAGCAGCCGGAAAAAAAGGATGGCTCGTTCGGGGTTCGTGCGTTCTGTGGGACATAGAGATAGCCTCTGGTAAACTAACGTAACTATGGAAAGATCCACCATTTTTAATGGGTAAACCCACTATAAATATGGTCATTTTCAATAGCGAACTGTTAGTTTACCAAAGGGTAGATGGATCTGCTATATATACGAACTGCAAAAGTATGTAGAGAGAGGGCGATCACATACACGAGAGTAGTGCAGCCTCAGTCTGCAATCCAATGATGGACAAGACAATTAATCCATGGTCATCTCATAAACGAATACAATCAATCTGAGGGACTTACGGAGTCAAAAAATGCAATCCAATGATGTACTATACAACTATCACCAATAAATCCAGTTATCACCAATGTATGTATAATAATCCAATGATTTATTTAAAAAAAATCCATGGTCATCCTATAAATCTATCTGTAAATCTATCACCACTAGCCCCTATCCCTCCCTTTGGGTGGCCATAAAAGATCGCGTGTGAGACACAACCCTCAAGCTGAATGGGACATCGCTATAAGTCAGCATATGTCAAACTAGATTACAACCAAACATTTAAAAAAACACGCAAACATATATAGCAAATCCTAGTTGGTAGTGAATTATCATCTCTGTTTCATCAACCACAAAATCTTGAATAATCTTCAGTATGAACACATCTGCTCCCCTTCCCCCCAATGTTGAACACCACCCAGAAATCAATTTGTTTGTTGTGATTTACACATATTTGGGACCATAAAATGGGGATGTTCAATATAAAAGGATGGGATTAGTCACTCAGTCAGCACTGGCAGCACAAACTTGGCACCATGAAGATACTTCTGCTCATAGAATTGATGTTCCCTCATATATTGCAGCTGGCAGTCTGTCAAAACCTTGTACCCCTGGTGAACATCAAAATAGCTGCTAAATGGATGTTCATCCCCCTAAAAATGGTATTTTTAAAGGTATTGATCCATACCCATATTTGAACCACATCATATTGAAACTATACAGTGATCATCTGATAACAGTTGCAACAGCTGCATGAAATTTTCGGCCACACGACTTCCACGTGTCACGTTTTGAACACGTGTAACTCAGTTCCCGGCCATGACCCCCAAGGTGAAGTCGTTCCACTCCTCGGTGGATTTTTGGTGGTGGAATAACACAACTTCGTACGTTTGGATCATTTCAGCTTTGGATCACTTTGGATCATTAACAGAACCATATTTTTTGGGGATGATATATACATATATCATATAATCATATAATAACCATATCATGTAATAACACAGTACACATGATAAATATTGATAAATCTATATACAGTAACCATATTTTTGGGGAGGTAAAAAAAAAAAACACACACATCCTCCCCCAGCTGTTGAATGGTTGCCACCAACGGGGACTGCCCCTGGAGGTACCAGAATCTGTTGTCGCTGTAATCCCTCCAATCCACTTTGATGTTCGAGTTCAAAAACTAACCAAAAATGTTTTACTCTGGCTATCCACATAAGTTGCAACTATATCAACTATAGTTATATTCTCAATTTATTCATCTAGTTCTGGATATAGTCCTATCCATATTCAACTACAGACTATAGTTATATATTCTCCACTGTTCTACCGAGCACTTGGGCCCCTGGGATCCCCTGGGGCCCCTCGCAATGCTGTCGCCCAGATCCAGGGGACCACCTGGCAGCTGTGGCCCGGCCCAACGAACAGTTAGGCTTACATGGAAAACAATAACTCCTATAACTAGGCTTACATATCATGAAATAAAGCCATATAAATCATTAGAAATCCATTTATTATAACTATTAGTATTTATTAGTTGGGCCATAACTCTGGTTTTATGAAGGATATAACGAACTAGACAATGCACAAGGCTAACTCACTTGGGTTTCTGAAGCATATATCGAACTAGTTCATGGGGAGTATGAGCTGGAAAAAATTGTACAGCAACCCCGCCGAAAAGAAACCTGAACACATTGTGGGCAACATCATAGTTACTACCATCTTGGAAGCACATTCAAGTATCTTTTTGGTGGTTGCTATAGGCATTTTTTTTTGGGTTTAGCGGGAATATATCGAACTACTATAGTTTATGGGGATTCTAAGCCAGTTATATAATTCGTGGTAACTAGAATAACAAACTGTTTTTTTGTTTAACCATCAGCTGAAGTACGTCAACGACTTTGTTGACATGACATTCATACGGCCACTAGGAATGCAAACAGCTGAAAGGCCAAGAGTCCAAGTGCTTCAGGTTTCTTCGGTGTGTGGACGCCAGCTGAAAAATATCTGCTGGAGTTGATGGCAGTGGATGTATCACATTTCAATCCACGAATCACGTCCTGTTGGCTTTCCATCCCCAGTTTTGTTCAGGTACAAACGAATAGAACATATCACATAAACAGACACAAACAGTAATTCTGATTCAATAGTGACTAGTGCGAGTTGTTTATATGTTTTTTTGCTGATCATGCCTTGATGCTTTGGCTTAGGCCCCTTTTTGGCTTCGACGACCGAAACATTGTACCCCAACCTGGAGATGCCCTGGAAACGATAGGAGACACTGACTTTCAACTGAAACATCAGTGGCAAAATCAATGGGAGACCGTTCCAAAATTTCGATAGAAATGGATGATACCCTCCAAGAACTGGAAGTTTATCAATCACCGGGTCTACCACATTACTTAAAATCACCAGAAACTCAAATTCAACATCATTTCAAGAAAAAAACAACTTCAACTGTTTTTTTAATGGATGGTTATTCCCCAAAATATGGTAATCAGATGGAAATCAGATGCGCTTTCTCAACGTTAAACGCCTTCAGGATGGTCCTTCAGCTGCACGAGGCGCGCCAAGGGCAAGCCGTTGAGGCCTCGATGGTGTATTTATGTGTTTATAAGAACATTATATAAATATATATGCACCAGGCCCTGCCACCCCCCCCCTCCCCCCCCCCACATGGGATGGGTCCCAGATACTGGCCCCATATGAGATCTTCCCCCTCCCCCCCCTGTGGTGTGGTGGGGGTGTGGTATGGTATGTTGGGTATGTATGGTGTGTATGGTCGGTCTGGTATGGCATGTTTGGAAAGTATGGTATGTTTGGTATGTATGGTAGGTATGGTATATATGGCATGAGTGGTTGGTATTGTATGGATGGTAGGTATGGTATGTAAGTCTGTTGGGTATGGTATGTTTGATATGACAGTATGTATGGTCTGTATGGTATGTATGATTACTATTATGGGTATGGGATATTTCTTATGTAGGTAGGTACGGTATGTATGGCATGTATGTTTGCTATTGTATGTATGGTAGGTGTGGTAATTACATTTCATATGTATGGTATGTACGGTATGTATGGTATGCATGGTATGTATGGTATGTATGATAGATATGATAGGTATGGTATGCATGGCATCATTGACATGTATGGTAGGTACGGTATATGTTAAACACAGGTAGTGTTGTCAGAGTACACAGGTAGTAAGTAGGAAGTAGATACAGTAGATGCATAGCACATGTATATATGACTATAGGTAGCACGTAGATACTTTGAAGGAGTATGTGTGCTACGCAGGTCGCCTAAAAGGTAGCATGTACCTAGTAAATGCGCGGCTGGTAGTCAGAAATGATGCAAAGACCTAGCAAATACGAAGCTGGACCTCAGAAATGCTGCCAATAGCTTGCAAATAGAAGGGAAGGGGGGTGCTACCTGGGGACCCAGCACTGTCCCCCTCCCCCCCTGTGGCGTGGTGGGGGTGTGGTACTGTCCCCCTCCCCCCCCTGTGGTGTGGTGGGGGTGTGGTATGGTATGTTGTGTATGTATGGTGTGTGTGGTCGGTCTGGTATGGCATGTTTGGAAAGTATGGTATGTTTGGTATGTATGGTAGGTATGGTATGTATGGCATGAGTGGTTGGTATTGTATGGATGGTAGGTATGGTATGTAAGTCTGTTGGGTATGGTATGTTTGATATGACAGTATGTATGGTCTGTATGGTATGTATTGTTACTATGATGGGTATGGAATATTTCCTATGTAAGGTAGGTATGGTATGTATGGCATGTATGTTTGCTATTGTATGTATGGTAGGTGTGGTAATTACATTTCATGTGTATGGTATGTATGGTATGTATGGTATGTATGATATGATATGATAGATATATGATAGGTATGGTATGCATGGCATCATTGACATGTATGGTAGGTACGGTATATGTTAAACACAGGTAGTGTTGTCAGAGTACACAGGTAGTAAGTAGGAAGTAGATACAGTAGATGCATAGCACATGTATATATGACTATAGGTAGCACGTAGGTACTTTGAAGGAGTATGTGTGCTACGTAGGTCGCCTAAAAGGTAGCATGTACCTAGTAAATGCGAGGCTGGTAGTCAGAAATGCTGCAAAGACCTAGCAAATACGAAGCTGGACCTCAGAAATGCTGCCAATAGCTTGCAAATAGAAGGGAATTGGGGCTGCTACCTGGGGACCCAACCCATGGGGGGGGGGAGGGGGGGGGTGGAGAGACGGAGGACGGGACCATATATATATATATACCCATAGGATCCATGTATGGTATACATATGCTAACATTAGGGGTATATAGTGTATATATATATATATGGGAACATTATAATATTTCACTAACCTGAATTGTTGGGCCATTTGGGGATGATTTTTTTTTAACTAACCATGATTCCAGTGAGGGAGAACAGTGAGGTCGTTATAATTTACCCATATATATATATATATATATGCTACATGGTATTTATCACTTGTTTCAAAATAATGGATGTTATATTATTGATATATGGTGTATATAGAATATTTGTTGTTGATATATGGTGATATGTTAATATGTGTTAATTAATATGGGTTTGGTTTGATATGTGATTTGGTTCATACACGGTGTATTTACATATATTTAGATGCCTTGTTTTAGTGCAATATCATATGTAATGTATTGTTAATAAGAAAACTATGGGTACATGGGCTTGATTTATATATGATTACAGTGATATACGGCATTATAAATCCCTTAATATATCCATCAGCACATGGCTAATAAATGGTGCTTGTATACGATATATATATATATATATGGCATATATATATAATATAGATATAATTCTATTACAATGTATGGTTAATAATAAGACTGTGAATAAGTAATGGGGCTGGATATATGGCTAGTATATGGTGCACATATGGGATTTTATGTGATAT
Source organism: Cladocopium goreaui (assembly GCA_947184155.2). NCBI lineage: Eukaryota > Dinophyceae > Suessiales > Symbiodiniaceae > Cladocopium > Cladocopium goreaui. The sequence continues at coordinate 178,168 of CAMXCT020000115.1, read as the reverse complement.
AGCCCCCCCATATATTAAACATACTAAAATCATATAAACCATATATCGAGCGCATTCATGTTTATCATTTATATTTAATATCCATTACTGTGAGCCTCACAGTAATACATTGATATATCCATTCTTTAGCGCAATGTTTTACCCATTCTTGCCACACAATTTTGCACGTTGGGAAGAAGTAAGCGGAATGTGATTAACATAATTGATGACTCTACCAGCAAACGCAAAAATGTTACAGCACCAGCAAGAATATTGTACTTACCAGGGGAAACAAAAACCACACATAATTCTTTGATTTTCCAATGGGAAACGCCTGGGGTTCCAGGTTGGATGCCTGATATGTATATAATTTTGCTGTGCAGGGAATGCTCACCCATTACGCTGGAAAAATTGCTGCTTTTGAACTAGTCGGAGGATCATCCCGCTTAGTCAGTGGTTAATAAGCCTGGTTAGTAAGTCCCCTGATTAGGGCTATCCCATTTATAAGTAGGTTATAGCCCCACTTACTAACGTTTAACCCAGTTTTCTCCGTTTTCACCAAACGGTAGCGGCAAGGTGGTAACTCGAGTTGGCTGGGTGAATATTATAAAACAGCAAACATATCTGAAGGCAGCACCTTTTACTTGTAATATTCACCCGTGACAAGTGTTTCTTTTCCAGTTTTTCTGGTAGAATAGATACATAACTGGATTCGTCAGTGGTTGATATTTATTCACCAGAAATTTAACTACCAATAGATAACCATAATGTTTCCCTTTACCAATGTTTTTATAAATTATAATTCTGGGTGCTTCACCCGGGGATTAGTGGGCAAGATCACCCTGGATAAAACATCATCGTAACCGAATCCTTGCCAGACTGAATTAACTAACCTACGTACCGACTGGGGTGAACCACCATGTATTAACCCCCTTCAAAACAGTGGCAGTATAGATATGAACTTTTCCCGGCATAATAGATATTCAATATGCAATAGAGAAAATACCTGGTAATAACCTATAGTTCAGAGATTGTCATACCCATAGGATCCATGTATGCTATATATGGTAACATGTACCATCAATATACCCCTAATGTTAACATATATACCATACATGGATCCTATGGGATAGATACTTAGACAATAGTTATGTATGATATCTATGCAGTGGTTTCGAAGGATCTAAGGGATCTAAGGAGCTATGGCTATCCGTATTACCTGTTAAATGGGGAGCCAAGGAGCTACTCAGAGTTTGCCAACTGCTTGATAGTTATAATCACCAGTTACTTGGAATATTACTAAACTACTATTACAGGGTTTTGTAATCCAGAGTTTTACCATTTATAATATACACTTGTGGATGCTATTTGAAGTATTCTATAATGCTTGGTCCATGGCTGGATGGTTCACCAATTCTAAATTACCATAGGTGGATGCAACATGTTTTTGTATATCACTAAAACATCATATGAACAGTTACCATCTCAAGACTTTTCTTTTAGAAGTATTTTATAATAATCTTGAGTTGGATATTCAGTCAATATATATGTATATATTATGTAGAGATTTAACTATTTGTCAATAGTCTACAGTAGGACAATTTCCACAATAACACTATGGCTTAACATGGCTTAAGTTTATACCTATATAATATATAATAGTATAGTGTTATTATATATACCTTGTAACTATATAATACTATATAATATATCACTATGGCTAATATAATATCTGGTTGGTGGTTTTAACCATCTTGAAAAATATGAGTTCGTCAATGGGAAGTATGACATCCCATTAATACCATGGGAAAGTCATAAAATTCATCTTCCAAACCACCAACCAGATATATATCACTATGGCTAGCTATATAATAGTTGGATAGTGATAGTTGGATATTTCAACTGATAGTATATATACTAATAGTGATACTGATATACTAATAGTTGGATACTGATAGTATAATATATATATATCCAACTAAGTATATCACTATATATTATATATACTTCAACTGATAGTTGGATATTTCATATATTTCATCCATCCTCGGGCTCCGCACTAGTGAGGCGCGGAGCCAGCTCCGCCACGGCCTAGAAGAGATTCTCGAAAAAAATGGACTCCGGGAACGGGATCCAGCAAATCAGGGGGATAAGCCCTATAGGATCTATTGGTTCTTTCACAAGAAAAAATACCCTCTGGTAAACTCACATAACTATGGAAAATCACCATGTTCAATGGGAAAATCCACTATTTCTATGGGCCATCTATACCATGGCTATGTTAGTCATAACCAGAGGGTAGATCAAAACACTGGGACATGTTTTGTAAGATCAGCAATCTCCATGGCTCGATGGCGAGATTTGCCTCTGGGATCCGCGGGACTTCGTTCCGCAATTTTTTGGGATACATCCCGACTCAAGTTAAGAGGTATCTATCCTCGGGCAATCCAACCAAGACATGGAAAATGGCTCATTTTTAGATGATCTACCCACCATTTAGATGATTTTGGGATAATCTGAAATGCAATCTAAATCTGAAGAACGGATAAACAGAGATAAACATGTGTTTTTTTTTCATTGCCATCCACCGAAGGGTGGTACTATTGATCGTGATTCAAAAAGACAGGCAGCAAAGGAATTTGCTCAGGACAGAGCCAGGCAGTTGATTGGGACCCCCCATTCCTTCAAAAGTATAGGCTGACGGACTCACCTCCTGGTAATTTATCGATAAATCATCATAAATCAGTATAAATCATCTATTTATATAAATGGGTCATGTTCCATCGCTATGTTGAATAAGCAAAATAAAAATATAATGTTATATCCATTCACATTTGGTGATCAAATGGTTTCATTCAACCCCTTCAATTTCATTCCGCCTGTAGCCATTCGGCTTCAAACAAGCTCCATACCCTCTGGTAAACTATATAACATTACTATGGAAAATCACCATTTTTAATGGGAAAACTCACTATAAATGGCCATTTTCAATAGCTATGTTAAATTACCAGAGGGTATCTTCTCATATCTTGGGCCAAATTCGCCAAAAACATGTCCCACTCCAGCGTCGAACTTCGCCTGCAAGAGAAGGCTCGCTCCCCTGCTGGTCAGCCGCAAGTGGGACAGTCTCAAGACTTCCTGGGCCAAAAAATGGAGATGATCATCATGGAGATTCGTGTTGATCGCTTGGTTCTGATTGGCATGAAAAAGTTACAGCATTACTGGTTGGTGGTTGAAAAACCCATCTGAAAAATGATGGAGTTCGTCAGTTGGGATGATGACATTCCCAACTGAATGGAAAAATAAAAAAAATTCCAAACCACCAACCAGATTAATATGAAAGTTGATCATATTGAATTGTATGATGAGACAGGACAACCGACAACATGTTTGGAGAGGCTTTGACAACTAGTAACTATGAGAGGATATCACCGATTATGTGATGGAGACAGGTGTAAATCTGATCAGCTATAGTCTGTCAACATCACTGGTGTAAATTTTGGACCAGCAACATGAAGGCAAACATTAGAATAATATGTATGTTATATAATAATATTGATCATCAGGTTGATGGATGAATTGGATTCATTGCCAAAGAACACAGAGTTGCCAAAACCACGACTGAGTTGTAGTTGTCAATCGACTGCTTGCGCCAAGTCAGTTTTCCACATTTCTGGATGGCATCCGCATGTTATGCTGCTTAGACTCCATTTATGAACAAACTATAGTATAGCGGATTAAAAATATATGAATATATACATGAACATGAGATATATATATATATTAATTGATATCCACTTGGGCACTATTAATGTTCATATGTTATAGCCCTTGCTCTGCTTCCTGTTTTAAATCCCAGTTGTAGCGGATTATATCCGCTGAATTTCTCTATTGCAATCACAGTTCTTTGGCCAGTACCCTCTGGTAAACGAACATACAGTAACTATTGAAAACCAACCATGATTTTTTTAGGTCAAGCCTCTATGAATGGGCCATGTTCATGGCCAACCGGCTAAATACCCAGATACTCTACAAATGACACATTCTGAGGCTGGTGAACGTAGCTAATCCCATGAATACCAAAAGACTAAAGGATTAGTTTCTACCCATCTAAGATTAACCTATAGTAAACCCTATTAACTATAAGATACTATAAGTATATCCCCAATAAACCCTGGTTGACCGAGTTATACACCAACTTAGCCATAGGAGTTTAACAATCAAACATCCGAGTTTAATGTTTAATCATCAAAGATTTTCATAGATTTTCCACATCCCTTCCACATCCCAGCTAGATCCGTCCCCTGTGACCCCCCGACCACAGAGCGCAGCTGGAGAAGCGCATCGGTGATGTGAGCCTGATCGCTTCACCGAGCCAGCCATGGCCATGGATCCATGGGGAAGTTCGGATTAAGAGTAGGAACTGGTGTTTTTTCAACTATAAATAGGATTATTAACGAATATTAATGATATAAATGGGATCGAACATTGGATTATTTGGATAATTAAATCCCATAAATACTCTACAAAATGGGATTAGCCCTAAGAAAAACATTTGGGTTTATCTGTAAATAGTGTATGCGCAACATTTTCCCTTTCGCAGTTTTTTTCATTTTTGGGTGTTCCCATTTTCTGACACATCCACCTGGTGTTTTATTGTTGCATTTGTTACATTGACTAGCAAACATAGCAGAATTATCCCCCAAAACCATCAGTCCAACAGGGAAATCATGGCTGTTTTCCACATTTCTACGAGGTGAGGACCCCCAGTTATGTTTGTTGGTCCAAAGAAGCCTCATGAATACGTTCTGGTTGGTGGTTTCAATCCCTCTGAAAAAAACGAAAGTCAGTTGGGATGATGACATTCCCAACTGAATGGAAAGTCATAAAAATTCATGTTCCAAACCACCAACCAGCTCATGAATACTAGTTACCTTACACCGTATTTGGGCACCACCCTGTTCCAATATCCAAAGTAAAATTCACCATCCGGTACCACCAACATCATCCAACATCAGTCGGGTTTAGACTGGTGGTGCAATAACCATCAAGAAATAGTCAATGGGAAGGATGACATCCCATATATGAAATGGAAAATAAAACATGTTCCAAACCACCAACCAGTAGATGATTTGTTAGTATTGAAACCCCTAGTTGGCAATATTCTCATTTTCACGATTTGTGTCGTATCAATTAAAGTTCCCTACCGTGAGGAAAGTAAACTTAGGACATTCCACGTTTCAAAAAACATGTACGAACTGAAATTGTTCAGTGGGATACACAAAATGATGAGAAAGGCTATCAACACAAGCCCATTCATCAACTAGCTCGCGAAAAGTACATGTCTACAGCGCTTTGAGCAGGCAAAACAATTTTTAAGTGTATCTTGAAACATTGTGAACCATGAAAAAAAACATAGATACCTTAACTTATCTTGACACATTTTGAACCATGAAAAACAGCATAGATACCTTGTCTTGAAACATTGAGAACCATTAAAAAAAACCATAGATACCTAATGGATCCTGATGGTTTCCTAGGTCCCTGGCCCATCACGGGCGCAGTTTTGTCGCCTCGAAAACACGGGGCGCCCGGCGAGTGTGGAATCGTGGGGAATCTCCAACTTTCTGAGTGTCACCTCGCTGCAGGTCATCTCAAAATCTATAGATGACTGGTTGGGGATTCAATGGTTAAGTATTAACCCAATGTACCATCTGGTTATTTAACATAGCCATGGAAAATCCCTTGTAAATGGTGGTTTTAGTGGGAAATTCATCCATAAATGGGCCATTTTCCATGGCTATGTTAAATAACCAGAGGGTAATTAACTTATATTTACCATGGGGTATATTAACCAGATATATAGTTTGTAAATCTATAGATGGTATTTCCTATGGTTAATATACCAAACTATATATCTGGTTGGTGGTGCAATAACCATCTTGAAAAATATGAGTCTGTCAATGGGAAGGATTATCCCATATATGGAAAATAAAAAATGTTCCAAACCACCAACCAGACATTATTGAATGATATTGAATGGGGGTGAGATAACCAGATATAACTTAACCAGGTTATTAATATATGATAAATTATGTTTGATGTTAAATGATATTAAATGATGCATCATGTGCGATGATTTTACTGGTTTATCATCTTGTTTTCATGATTGCTATACAGTTTTGAGAAAAGCAGGAACCAGGAACACTGATTTAAAACTGGCAATGGCTGCATTTTTGCGAGAAAGAACCTAGGGAACCAGAGGAGTCATGCAAACATGTGAATATCAAAAAGCGGGTTCATCTTGCTTGTCGATTGAGCAGTGCATATCATATCATATCGTATCATATCATATCATGTCATAATTTTAATCCGAAAAAATGTTGATCGTCAATTTGGACTAATCATAGCCATTACAATATCATACAATATCATATAATTTCCTCATTTTGCCTCTTACATGGCTATGATTGGAGGTATACCCCACTTCCGCCATATTTTTGGGATGGCTAGTCTTAACGAAACAACATCCACCAGTTTTCATAGGTGAATCATTTAATTCCTGGTTGATTAGGCGTCCTTATTATGAACATTTATGGACTATAATGACCCACAAAATACCAGATATGAGAGCCAATCAATATTTGGCAGTGTGTCAAAACCTTGTACCCCTGGTGAACCCCAAAATAGCTGGTAAATGGATGTTCATCCCACTAAAAATGGTATCTATAGGTATTGACCCATAGCCATATTTCAACTGGGTAAATCACCATTTTTCATCGAACGCTTCATCCATGGCTAATGGTGTTCGCTTGCCTCTCGCAGCTCGGGGAAGGAGTTCGGAGCCACCTCAGACATCTGCTTTTTCAGTGTCGAGTACGCCGTTTGACGACACCGGAGGGTATAAACTCATCCAAGTGTAGATATATCCAACATTAATATCCAACATTAATCCTAGCCTAGCTGCAAACCTATCTATGGGCGGCCTTGCCTTCTTATAGGCTTTTTTGATTTTTTACATGCTCTATCATCTGCATTTTTTCTTCTTTGTCACAGTCAAACGTTTCCATAGGGTCATGGACTTTCGAACTGTGCACTGATCCAACTTCAGCCATGTCATCATCTTGCAAGTTCGTACAAGGCGGTGACCCCCCAGTTAAAAGTTAGTTTTTAAACCTATCTAGCTACAGATACATCTACCAGAACCATCAATTCAATTACTTATAAACCACCTGAAGTAGGGGGCCACCACCCACGTTATGGGCATAAGTGGGCAGCAAAATGCCGGTAGCCGGTAGCCCTTGAAAGGTGCCGAGAATTTCACCAAGGGACCAGGAAACCGTTGCAATGGATGCTATGCACATCTGGAAATATATGGAAACAGTGTCTTTCGGGGAAGGGAAATATATACTTATCCTGTATTTTTCATATTTTGTCTCATAGTTTTCTTGTATGTTTGCATTTTGACCGACCCAATTTCTCAGACTCCATGCTGGTCAAATATTCTCGGGAGATACCTTGGTTTTCACCATTTTCGTTGCCTCTACATCCCCCCATGATTCATGGGTCAAAACACAATTTGGTAATTAAACATGGTTATGATTCTGATTGGTTTTGAAACATGGTCCATTTATAGACTATTTACGATTTTTATTTATTAAAATAGGTGTTTTTGCCATAGCTATGTTCAATTACAAAACGGTAACTTCTTTGTTGATCCAATCCCCAAATGTCCAAAACGAGAACCCTTCCCTTCCCGCTCCATTGGGGCCCCTCACCAGCTGGAGAAACACATATCCATCCCCTGGAGGGCAACATTTGTCACATTGAAATTGTCCTTTGGTAGTTCAACAGTTTGAAAACACATGTTTTGACAATATTCTTAGATTCTGTTAATAAATAAACCATCTATAAAATTATGAACAGGCAATTTGCACTAGCTGCGTTCAATTATCACGAGGTACACCCAACATGTTTCGAAATAAAACTACGTATATCATAAACCACTATAATTCCTGGTTGATTATTAGGCGTCCCTATTATGAACATTTATGGACTATAATGACCCACAAAATACCAGATATGAGAGCCAATCTATCCAATAGGATATTCTTGATGGCTCTATCGGCGCCACCATGCGCCACCTATCCCAAAGGGAGGATTTCTGATAGAGTAGCAGCATAATCATAAAATACAAATCCATTGGGCAGAACAGCAATCAAATCAATCTAATCAAGAATCAATCATCCAAAATCATGGATTAGATGTTTACAGAATCAGGGAAATATGACACCAAAACAAAAATGGAATGGAACTACAAAACAACACTGATTGGTTGTATTGCAGTCCAACTTGTGCAAGGACAATGCTTTTTGTTTGCTGTATTTGTGCTGTTATTCAAATCATTGCTCAATATGCAATTCCTGCTGGATGGTTGGGCCAGCCATCCCCCAACATGTGCCAATGGAAATGCTCATCATCAACAAGGTATCAAAACAACCTTCCATTCCATACCGGGTGACCAGCTACGGCCATTTCCAAGGAACATTTTCCTACAAAACCATTCTTTGAGGCTGTGCAGTCTCTTTCATGTCATGGTTTCAATGCAAATGCATCCTCAGAAAAAATCGCAGTTGAGTTGCGCTGGGAATTGGCGACACCAATCTAAAGTCCGGTCAACAGCTACGTGGTGCTTTTGCCAAAGGGTATCATCATCCCACTTAATAAGAGCAACCGATAACAATCTGGAATAATCAACCAACTATAACCAAGTACTGTACCATCCACCCCTGCTATCTGCAAGTCTCAGGACTGTTTTCCCCCGCGGCGTTGCCAAACACAACGGTAGGGGTCGCAGGCCACTCGGAGCTACCTTGGAAGTCAGGAACGGTAGTGTCGCTGGTTTGATGGTTCGACACAAGTGATACCCGGCTGAAATCAAACATGCCTGGATGGGAAATCGCCCGAACTAACTAAGCATTCAAATTGGAAAACATGAAAAACTATCTATAAGTAAATATAAGTTAAGTAAATGCCGATTTTGCATTGTCATGTCTGATTACCAGAGGGCAAACCTACTGTTTAGGGATGGTTTTCACGAGCCACTTCTGGTAACATTAAGGTGGTTTAGCGCCACCGTTTCTGATTTTTGACGGTTTCCGCGGATCAGAAACTCTTTGTGCTGCAAACAGACTCTGGGGCGACCAAACCATGATGAACAAATAACAATTCACCAACAAATCAACATAAATCAACATGTTTTGACATTAAAAAACATGTCTAAAACCTGTCGTTTTGGAGGTTTCCCCCATCCACAAAGTTCCATGAATTTGCTTCTATTTGGGGGTCATTTTGATGCATCTACAAGGTGGTGCCCCATAATAGGGTGTATTAGGTTGCTTAGTTGCTAGGTTCGGGAACCCAACAAGTGTTTTCAAGAGGGGGTTCTGGGCGCAGTATGCCACAAGCCTTTCGCAAGTCGGGGCCATGTTGTGAAATGCGTCTTGCAAAAAAAATCGGTTTGCACATGTTTTTTTCCAGAGCGCGCTTGCTATTTTTCTTCTAAAAAGGGCGCAAGTCATTTGCTGGCTTCGAGTCTTAAAGAAATTCCGACATTTGCCATATAACTATTTCTTTTCTTTTCCTTTTTGTTCCGAAAAAATATTGCTTTTGTGCTTGTCCGGCTTCTCTTTCGGCTTGGCGGCAGCCTTTCTTTTAGCCTTTCTTTCAGCTTTTCTTTCCTTGCTCTTGCCATTGCCCGACTCAGTGGCATCATCCTCTGCTCGTCCTTCTGGGTCTCCACGTCCGGAACTTTTTGGTATCATCCATCGTTTCCCGGGTATCCATTGGCTCCGCGGCTCCGCCTCTTCATTCTGAACCTCCATTGGCTCGCTCTTGTCGATCTGGGCACCGTGGCTTCTCGCCATTCTGGGTCTCCATTGGCTGATTCTTGTTGATCTGGGCATTTCGTCGCTTCTCGTCATTCTTGGAGTCCCAAGTCCCAAGCCTCGATCCCTTTTAAGAATCTCATCAATCTGGGCCTCGATTAGCCCCTCCTGCTCCTGGTCATTCTTCTGCTTGTCTGGCTGATCCGTCAAGAGCTATCTTCATTCCATTCTTACCCATGCCCCCTGTTCTCGACTCCACAGCCGCCAAAACCAGGAAGTGCAGGGCTAAGCTCCAAAGGTCTCTTCAATGCCTCAAAGTCCGGGATGTCCAATTCGATAAGTTCCATAGCTATCCCTCCAAATCAATATCAAATGATAGTGAAATCCCTCCAGACACCTGAGACTAATGCTTGCAATGTGTCAATGTCTATAGGTTTGTAGTGTGATACCCAAAAATATATATCTTCCCTCCTCACAAAGCTTCTGTCTGCTAATGCACCGTGCGAGGTCCGGCAGCCTGTTAGGGTTTCTTTCTATATATATATACATACATGTATATAATAAATACATATATATATACATATATATATATATACACATACATATGTATATATACATATATAGAGAAAGTATACATGTTTATTTATCTAGACAGATGGAACAATTGAACATGAAATGCTAAATATATCGGTGCTACAGGTGCATATACACGCAGATGCACGCAAACACAGATACACAGATACACCCAGATACCCCACACCGGTTCCCAAAGCCGTCCTCCGCCTGCTGCCGTTCTGCCTGACGGGGAACCGTGCGGGAATGTGTCATGTGCAGAGGTCAGCAGGGGATGGGAAATTGGGGATGTCGCAATTTAGCAAAATGGAATGCGATCTATCATGGTGCAGTCGATTTTGTTTTGGGGGGGTCCAGGATGTAAAGAGTGGGCTATTAACTAGTCTTGCCAAGAATGAATCTCGAATGAGCAGTCTTGAATTTGCTCACCAATGCTTAATGGTTTGAAACACCTTGATTGCATTTCACAAGTTGGATATGTCTCGTGACATGGAACATACAAGCTGCCCTTTGCAAAATTATTCGTCAGTTTGATTCTGGGCCCCCGATGTTGGAGGAACACATGATGAATTTGCGTTTGCAATCATAATGCATCCCGGAGAAACTGCAGCAACAGAACCGTCCATGTGTGTTTGGACGTAGCATGAAATCGTGGTGCAAACAGGGAACCTTGTTTATAGGCGACGTTTTGCATCTTGAATAGCATCATGCCAACAGTAACACGTATGTCGTATGTATAAATGTTACGATGTTGGAACCTTCGTCACGTTCCCGTGAAGGACATCCTGTTGGATGCCGAACCGCAACCACTGTCCCCGGCCTTTAGAGGTTTTCGAGGTGGTTTACAAACCTCCTCACACCTGCCGGTGGAGCGCGTGGGCGCGCCACCGGACGGCCTTTGGCTTTGCACGTTGCAGCAGCCGGGTGAGGTAGCGCAGGCGGTGCCTTTCGCGCAGCTCCCCATTCCGCTCGTCCTGCGAATTTCGCTCGATTTGCCGGAGGGCGTCAGGGGGTCTAGAATTATAAAGGTAGATATAGCCAGATATATATAACTATATATACATATCTAGGTGTAATTTTCATGCATCCATCGATCTTCCTGCACTAAGAGATGTCTCAATCCTGAATATGGTAGATCATTATTACCATATATATATAATTATAGAGCTTATAAACTCTGCTCTCAAGTCTTTGCCCGAGGAAATGTATCGGGCCATCGGTGATCAACCTGTTTGCCCAAGCTAATCTGTGTTGGGCGCGTAGGATCTAATTGATTGTGCATCATTCGTGTTATCAGTGTTTTCGATCATCATGAATGTGGCTGAGGATCGATGCGATTCTGTGTGGAGGCATGATTGTTTCGTTTTCACGTCGGAGGTCCTGCGGCATCTGGTTTCGCCGCTGGGCTGCCGACTGCGCCGGGCACTGGCGGCAGTCTCGCATCAGCTGACTGATGCGCGCCGCCGAGTACCCCCTCTGCCGCAACACGACCCTTACTTTTCAGTCAGTGCGGTGGAGCAACTTCAGGACCTGGACTTTTTGCTGGACCGGGCCCGTCATCGTGTTGAGCTGAAGGGCTGTGGGTAGTTGTTTCCCTTTCGGTCAAGTTTGAGGGCAGAAAAGGCGGCTGCGGTCGTGCAGGCTTCATCAAGCGTCAAGTGATTCATGGGCCCCATGCATTGGTTCAATGTAATCCGGTTTTTTTCGCTCTATATATGTTTAAGGTGCTTTTTTTTAGCCCCTCAAAATTCCAGTCAATGAGTCACCAATTATAAATGGATTTTTTGGAAGCCGCGTCTTTCCACATAAATATAGACCCTATACCCAACAAACGTTTTATACTTTGCTCCCAAGTCACAAAACGCTTCTTTCAAACTGAAAATACCTGACCCTCTGAAAAGGGGTCCGCAGGCAACTTAACAATTGGGTGACTTGGTTCTAACTAGGCTAACGAATGGGTTTATGGAGGGTATATCTTTAGTAAATTTGGTTCATAGACTGACTACTAGCCGAGGAGCACCACCTTGTAGACACACACACATACATAATTATATATATATATATATACGTATCTATATATATATATATACGCACTAATGTATCATAATATATCATATATATATAATATTTATATCTTTAGACACCACACACGTGACAGAGTGCTGAAACTCCCCAACAGATGGTTGGCATCTTAGCGTCGGCTTAGATTTGAATCTGCTCGCCCAAGGGCCAACATCCTTGGCACGGAACGGTCCTGTTGGATGTAAACATGAGAAACCCATGTGGAATCTGATGGAATATCGGTGCCAAAGATTCACACAGGAAAAATTGCAAAAGTACGAGCTTGAAGAGTGGACCGAGGAAGATGATGGTGAAAACACATCTATGGCTCAAAAAAAAGGGGTTGATTTAAGGGAAAAGTGAAACCAGAAAAACATGGTTTCGAATGTGTCTAACCCCTAATTTAACAGGGTTTCCTGTAGGTGTTGCCTTGCACTACTACATTCTTGGCTTCAAACAACCAGAAGATCAAGTTGTACTAAAACTCTACTAGGTATACCTATCCAATCGTTTTTTTCCTGCATTAAAAAACTATACTGCATATAGATTATATTAAGCTATACTAAACTACATATTTTTTTTCTGCCTTTGTTTTTTTAGCGGATTTCCATGACCCACCGCCCAGCGTCTGGGCGGAAGCGACTTGTAGATGTCGTAAACCTCTCGCAGGATGAGAGCGCCGCGTCCTGGCTCGGCAGCGCTTTTAACAGAGGGATCTCTGCAGTTGTGGCCCAACTAACAGTTTATTTTTATGGGTTTATGATGATGATATATATATATATAAATATGTATATATATATATGGGCCCTTTCTTTCATGATATATAAACTGTTAATGATCATATAATCTAATCCTATAGTTGTAGGATGTTTTAGGAGTTATTTCATTCCAAGCAAATGCCTGTTCGTTGGGCCAAAACTGTGGACCATGGATATGGTTTTAACATATCTAAATCTTGCACAATATCTTATGATGTATGTACCCTGACAGTCAAAGCAACCAAATTTATGGGCCTTGATTTCCGAAAAACGGAGGTAACCAGACTGAAACCCCGACATTGCTGGTGAAATGAAGAATGCTTCAGAATCACTCATCGATCAGATAGGATGTGGAGAGGTGTTGCCGAACAAAACATGGTAGCACAACCAACAAAATCCAAAAAATGTTAAAAACTATATCTTTAAATGTTGGCTGGAAAGTTCAACGCATATTTAAAACATTAAAAACAAATGTATTCTAATTATTTCGTATTTTTTTTTGGGAGGGGACTGTTGTGGCCGCCTCTTTTTTAACTATTGTTGTCAAGTTTTTAATTAACCATGAACTATTTCACTGGGAAACCTACACATTTTGAAGAGTTGGTTATGGAGCCCGGCGGAGCGCAAGACAGATTTTTTTCATGCCAAGAGCAATGCGCGATGGAAGACGAAGTCAGCATACACAACGGAGCATTCAAGTGCAGCTTCATTTCAAGGCCTGTGCTAGTGAATCTTGGATTTGCAACAGGGCATCTGCACAATCTGGGCAACTGTCACTAACAATGTCATGGATCTCCTGGAGAGCAGACACTGAGCGCTGAATCGTTGCACGAAGTCTGGTAGCCGATGACGAAGAGGAAGATGTTGACGACGCATCGCTTGAATCAGCGCCATTGGAACTATGGTGATCCTCCGCAGCTTCAACCTCACCGGTAGGAGACTCAACAGCAGGCTTGGCATCGTCCAAGACATCAGCTTCAACCTCACCGGTAGGAGACTCAACAGCAGGCTTGTCATCGTCCAAGACATTGGCACCATGGTTGTCCACATAGGAATCCTCACAAATGATGGCTGTAGGGTTGTCATCGTCCAAGGCATTGGTAGCATGGTTCTCCACAGAAGAATTCTCAGAAACCAACTACTGAGGTCATACATAGTCAAGAAGTAGTTGTAGGTGGGCTCGACAAAGATGTTGGAATTGGCGTAGCCGCGGAGACTTTCCTTCACGAGTCCAGCAGTCCATCCAAAAATTGGGCTTTCTTCTCTGTGAATTTCAATTTCTGCCCATTCAGTTTGTCTATTTCCCATGTTGCTTCTAGGGCCATTCTTTTTGATGTGGTCAAAACCTAGTTCTAATGCAGTCTTTGCTTTGGGTGGTTTCCCGGTCTTCTTGGGCACAAACTCAAAGGCCAGAATGGCAAAGTCACCGAGCTTTTCCAAGAGGAATTGAAATCCCAATGCTCCACTTCTGAAATTCTTGCCATAGTCGAGGAGGTAAAGCTCGCCAGACACAGCAGACATCAGCAAACGAGAATCTAATTTTTGTTCAAAGTTGAAATGTCGAAGAACTTGGAATTCCCGAGCATTGATCTTGCGAAAGACCATTTGCATAGTGAAGGGTATGGGGATTTCATTCTTGAGGGCAAGAGGACCAGGAAGTTGCTCATATTTTTTCTGGGCGATGATGGCAACCATGGCATCCAATTCCAGACCATTGACTGGAGTAAACTTCAGAATCTCGATAGCAGCCTTGATCTTGGAGGTGCCTTGCAACTTCTTCTTGGGGATGACGTCGAAGTCATGTTGCGGCTCGGTTGTCACAGACATAACAGATGCCAAGGATGAACATTGCAGCGTGGTAGAGATTTGACACGCCTTGTTGAAGATGTCCGCCATAGCTTCAGGAGTCCAGACACAGAGAGAGCGACGCTAAAAGCCAATAAAGGCAGATGAGCAGGGAATATAGAAAATTAGCTAACCACATGTTGGAAATTAGTAGTTAAATAGATCTGATGATCTTAGATTAACTTGCTTCAGTAGTCCAGACACAGAGAGAGCGGCGCTAAAAGCCAATAAAGGCAGATGACCAGAGAATATAGAAAATTAGCCAACCACATGCCATAGCTTCAGGAGTCCAGACACAGAGAGAGCGACGCTAAAAGCCAATAAAGGCAGATGACTAGGGAATATAGAAAATTAGCCAACCATATGTTAGAAAGTAGTAGTTAAATAGATCTGATGATCTTAGATTAACTTGCTTCAGGAGTCCAGACACAGAGAGAGCGGCGCTAAAAGCCAATAAAGGCAGATGACCAGAGAATATAGAAAATTAGCCAACCACATGTTAGTACTTAAATGTTAAATAGATCTGATGATCGTAGATTAGCTTGGATTAATCTGGATTAATCTGGGACCAAAAAAACAAAAAAAAACAAAAAAAACAATGTTTTGGAGACTAGTCTAAAGATAGCCCTGATCCAAGTAGTCCTGAAAACATTGTTTTTTTTTTTTGTTTTTTTTGTTTTTTTTTGTTTTTTTGGTCCCAGATTAATCCAGATTAATCCTTGGGGCTTGAACAGATATCAACACACAAGTTATCGGAAAGGGAATGTTGTGACACCCAAATCTCACAAGAACACAAGTTATCGGAAGGGGATGTTGTGACACCCAAATCTCACAGGAAGTATTCTTTATACATATTAAGTGTGAGATTTGGGCGGCCACAACAGTCCTTTCTGTTTTTTTTCTGAAAACATGTTATTTCTTCGGTTTCAATGTTGGCAGTGCAATAGCTATATAATTATATAGATGGGGGTACGGTGATAATCCTATGTAACATCATGCAACCATCAAAGTACCAGTATGTTCTGCTAGAGGGAGCAGCTGCTGATGAGGGTGACCAGCGGGTATCAGAGGTAAAATGTTCCATACAGACATCATGTTCGCATATTTTCCCATTACAATGTAGGATGTTTCATCAATTGTCCAGCTTACAAACCCAACAAACACATTTCTTCCATTAATTATTTTTCCAAGTTGATCCAAGTTGCGATTTTCTACAACCACGACTTTTCAACATTTTCTGGTTCCTTCCATTTTTCCATCCCTTTTTTCTTCCCCGGCCCCCCGCAAAAAGTTGCGTTCCTTCGAAGAGCTCCCGCTCCGTAGCGCTGCGCTTCTCCAGGATGGCGTCCACCAAGGGCTTTGCCAAGATGCGAAGATACTCGGGGATCTCGCTCCGACACTTCGAATCCTGCCAGTGAAATGGCCCAATGAACACGAGAGTTTTTTGATGGATTTATTTAATGTTTTTTTTTTCTCGGGCCCCGTATAATGAGATATAACCTGTCAATATATAAGCTTTTAATGATATATATAACTTATAAAACCCTAGTTATAGGATGTTATAGGAGTTAGAATTCCATAAAAATAAGTGTTCGTTGGGCCATAGTACTGTGCTTTCGGACAGCTGCTGCCATGGCGGCAGCAACAAACGAGCGGATCTTCATTAAAATCCCCCAATCGTTTCGTTCGACGATCGAACTTGACTTTTAAAACCCACCGTAAAAAAAAACGTGAAGATTTCCCAGTTAAATCGAAATCGCCATGCGGATAAATTTCGTTCGGAGAGTTAAAAGAGTTGTAGCTGGTGATGTTGAAGTGTTAAGGGAGAAAAAACAACATAGTTAACATAGTTAACACCATTGTACACTTAGTTAACAACATAGTTAACACCATAGTTACCATTAACTGTTCATCACTTTGGGGCACAGTGAAGAATCCGAACTTCGTTTTGTATCACCAGGATCACACCGAAATCACGTGGAGAGCAAATGCCAAAACATCATGAACATGGTGCAACGTGGGCCCCGCTTTGAAAGGTAAGTTGGTTCACAATTAACCCAAGGATACAAGAGGATGGGGTGAAAAAACAACTATAGTTTCTTTCTTGTTCAGTTGTTTTTAGTTAACCTCAGTTTTGAGGCAACTGGGAGCAGCCTCCTTAAGAACAATCTGCATGTAGTAACCTGAGCGACGCAGTTCCAGTCGTTCGGATGAATACTTCAGAAACACCCATGAAACTTCAGAGCAAACAGAAAGTATACGGCTGTGTCTCAAAACGGGACATAGCCTCTGAGATGGCACCGTATAGTGACATTCTGATTCAGTGGATTTGGGAAAGTCAACGGCCCCGGGAGAGCTCCTAATATCAGTAGAACGGCCATCCTCAGAATATTTCAGAAGGGCAGCTTGAACCCCGTCACCAATCAACCTCACCTCTAGCATACCTGCAAAAGCTTTGTTTTTGCATGGGATAGCACCCTTACCAACCTTCATTTACCGGCTTTGGTCATTGTCAGTTTGCTATGTAGCAGTTTGCTAAATGTACCCAAATATATTCATAGTTGCTAGTGAAATCCCAATCCCAATGGTTTCCAGGTTGAATCAATTATATATATATATAAATCTCACTCTCTGTGGTGGCTCATAAATCACCACATGTTCGGTCGGTTGAATCAGCGAACCTCGGGCAATCAAACGTGGCAATGGGAAATCCCCTATAGTTGACTCGTCCATTTAACGACTCCATTCATAGTGGTCTTCCAATTGCCAAGGTTAAAAAAGAGAAAGCAACAAAAAAAACCCATGTTCTCTCGGTTTTTGAAGTTAAATCCTGTCTGGTTGGTGGTTTCAATCCCTCTGAAAAATATGAAAGTCAGATTGGATCATCATCCCAGCTATTGGGGAAAATAAAAAATGTTCCAAACCACCAACCAGCTGTTGAATCATCAAGTGCTTCTCGGTCTTTGACAAAGTGCGACAGGCCCATCCTGCGGCCAGTTGGCCTCTCTTACGATCGATCAAGGGGAAGAATCCAAAGGCACCAGGTCCTGCTTGGATCTTCTCCTAGGCTTCGTTTGGGCATTCATCCAATGGGACTGAGATGACTAAGAGAGATGACTAAGAAACCAACCATGGGGATATATAATGATATATAAAAAAAATAATGGTTTACAAAGTTTAGAATCCAAGAAATGATAGGATTAAACTGGCTACCGGCTGCTGCTCATTTTTCGTGCTAAATTGGATTACCAAAATTGGAGGGTTTGTTTTCCAGCCCGAACACCTAGCCTTCAAAAGAGACCAAGCAAGTAGTACAGTCGAATTTGCGTGGTTGCTCTATCCCCACCTATTGTGATACATGTCATGGGACATCCCATCTGGGTAAAGTCAACCTGAAAAGTGAGGACGCCCACCATGGGGATGATTTCCAGCTCGCGAATCCGGAGAACAGTGAGGTCGCTATACCCAGATCCCAAGATATATCACCTCCCAGATCCCATAGCCTACCTGGATCATCCCACGTATCGTGGTTGTGGTGAAAGTAACACTGGTGATCGGTGATCGTCTGTCCCCAGTGGCTTATCCCATAAATGGCTTATTCCTAACCCCAGGTTTACGCTCACCAGTTACTAGGATCATGGTGTGATCCTCCAAGTATATAATCCCACACGTTTTTTTGTTTAAGCGCCATCTATAGCTGGGGATGTCGCACAATGGTTCATAAGGAGTCTCAGATTGTCGTATCGATATCCCATTCTTCTATGTCTATCCCCATGAATTTCCCATAAAGTCACGATTTTGCTGGTTGAACCCCATTTTTCTATGATGCACCATCATTCCTGGTTATATACCCCATCAATATCCCAGTGAAATTTCGATCATATTCACAATATCTCCCCGTTATCCCAATTTCATCATCGGTATTTTTTCTGGGCCATGGGTTGGCTTAGCTATCATAGACAGGGGCCTTTACCGTGTACGAACCAGGGTGCACCCCACCCAGGACTCCAACATGCGGTTAGATTTCGTCCGCGCACCACTGCGAGAGCTGGGCACTGCTCCCTTTCGCCTGTCCTGAGCCATAGCCCATGCAGTCGAACCAGTGACCCATTCCTTAGGTGAACCGAACCATCAAAGCAAGTGGAACATGGGGACATAACCATCAACAATTGGGATTTGATGGGGATAAACATGGGATAATCATAAACATATATAGTTATAACTAATTATGGTTATACATCGAGTAACTAGAGGTACTATCTGGTAGTCATCAAACCTGGCGTGAAATCCCCATAGATGTTTCTCCCAGCGAACGAAAGCTCCATGTATATAGAGGGCTGTCCAGCCAGCCACATTTGATTACCGCAGGGTAAGATCTAAAATGATGGTTCATAAAAGGTCCATAAACCAGTAAACAATAGGTAGTAGCAATTGTGAAAATAGTGAATAGTGGTAATGTGAGCATTCACTTGTGTTTTTTCAGGCTTCGGGTTAAAGATCAGCCAACTGAGTTCAGCCTTCCTGATCCGAAAGGAAAATGGGACCCCTAGACCCTACATAACCTAAACGATTTACCAAGGTTTTACCTGGCAAGATCCAAACAACAGCCCTCCAAAAATAAGATATATAACCCAAACATGGCAGTTTCATGCAATTTCCGATAGGAAAATCATCGTCAGGCCATTTTGGAAGGGGGGCCCATTTCTTGACAAATCCATACAAAACGGTGCCTCCAAGTGATAAGCCGCTTATAAATAAACCCACTGAATTACTGCGATATATCCCAACAAGACACTTCGCCTAGTGTTTTGGAGCTACCGAAGAAACTCGGGCACCACCTTGTCTGGTTGGTGGTTGACCTACCCCTCTGAAAAATATGATTTCGTCAGTTGGGATGATGAACTTCCCAATATATGGAAAATCATAAAAATTCATGTTCCAAATCACCAACCAGTTGTATTTTTTAAAGGCAACGAAGCCAGTACCAAGCCACCATAGTGTCCGAACCAGCCATCGCCGCAGGGGGAGACAGGCGCCGACCAATCTTCTTCCATCTCGGACAAGACTTTCTGGCCCAAGAACTCGTAGCTGAGCCTGGTCTTTTAGTGGTACTTGATGGCAACCCCGAAATAGGTATAGTGGAAAACCTGGGAACATGAAGTATATTTAATACATATATATATAAGATATAATATGTATATGTATATGTATATAATGTATATATAATATTTAATATGTATATACAATATAATATATAATAATATATAAAATATAATGTGATAAATGTATGATATTATATATATAAAAATATATCATATAACATCATATTGTATATATACATATGTATATCATCTTTACCATCCTGGAAACACGTTTAATCACTTTTCATTATATATATATATATATTATATATATTCTCAATATCCAGCACGGAAGTGTTTGTTCAATCCCAA
Organism: Cladocopium goreaui; assembly: GCA_947184155.2. NCBI lineage: Eukaryota > Dinophyceae > Suessiales > Symbiodiniaceae > Cladocopium > Cladocopium goreaui. Next base: position 157,612 of record CAMXCT020000115.1, on the reverse strand, counting down.
TAAGGCAATGCAATTCGTAAAAAAAAAAACGAACATGATTTGTGTTTTCAGTAGCTCTTTTTGCCATCAGTTAGCACCAGTTACCATTCTCCTGGCCATCCAAGAAGCATCTTGTTTAGCATCTTTTCAAAGTCTGCTCCAGTTGTAACGATCCCCGCGGCCATCATGGGATTCTTCTTGGGAAACCAGCTGGTGCCGTTCATGCCTGTGCTCGCTAAGCGAAGGCGCCAAAGAATTGCTTGCAAAGCTTTGCATGATAAAACTGTTCCAACTAAACATTTATATGCATGCTATAGGCTCTAGTTGTTTTTGTGCATATATATATATATAATAAGTGTATTATTTGTATACGTATATATATATATCACACATATAAAATAACATATATATATATATATATTTTTATATATATATATATATATACGGCAAATGCCTGGGTTTTGCCCGGACCCGCAATGACGACAGGCGACGCATCATCATCATCATCATCATCATCATCATCAGAATTAAACCCTTATTGAAGATCTTCAATGAATGTAGAAATTTAACGGGGGTGGGAGAATTAAACCCTTATTGAAGATCTTCAATGAATGTAGAAATGAATGTTTTAACGGGGTTGGGAGAATTAAACCCTTATTGAAGATCTTCAATGAATGTAGAAGTTTAACGGGGTGGGGAGAATTAAACCCTTATTGAAGATCGGGGGTGGGAGAATTAAACCATTATTGTAGATCTTCAATGAATGTAAGGTTTAACGGGGGTGGGAGTTTAATATTCCCTAGTACCTTTGTTGATCTTCCCAATTGAATGTAAAGTTTAACGGGGGTGGGATTTTTATATTCCCTAGTGCCTTTGTTGTTTTTATCCCATAGGAATTCAAGGTTTAACGGGAGTAACTGTTTAATATTCCCTAGTACCTTTGTTGATCTTCCCAATTGAATGTAAAGTTTAACGGGGGTGGGAGTTTAATATTCCCTAGTACTTTTGTGATTTTCCCAAAGGAATTTAAGGTTTAACGGGGTGGGAGTTTAATATTCCCTAGTACCTTTGTTGTTTTCCCCATAGGAATTTTGTGAAGTTGCATCAGCATTTGTTTGGGAATGGGAAACCTCTACGCTGCAACGCCTGGGCAAAACCCAGGCGTTGCGCGTATATATGTGTATATATATATATATATGCATACATACAGATGTGTAACGTATAGACACATATAATATGATATATAGACACTTCTTTACATATTCTACACATAAAAAACATATCCATCATCCATCGCCCGCCTAAGGGTTGGTAGAGATATCGCTGGAAGATCACGTCCGGTGCCAGGCCCGAAGCGCTTACTGCCATGGCAGCAGCCAATTGGAGGTGGATGGAAATGTAGGACCAGGTCTTTCCTGGAGGTCGTTTCACGCGCCGTGAGATTGGGTGGTACCCGATTTTGGTGAGTTTCATAGTGGCTTAAAAAATGGTGATTTATATGGTTCATGGCTCAAAATGGCTTAAAGTTTTGGTTGCTTGGAGTTTCATGGTGGGTGTATGGATCTAATGGTGGATTTTTGTGGGATGACAAGGATGAAATGGGATGAGCGGTGTCCTCAACCATGGCTGGGAAAATCCCCAAGAGTAAATGGGAGGTTTCTGGCTGGGAAAATCAGCTCAATTGGAGGTACCTAAATTATAGATACCTACAATATGTAAGGCCCATATAAGGCCTATGTAAGGCCCATGTAAGGGCTGTGTAAGGGCTATGTAAGGGATGTTTCCAAACACGAGTGTTGGCTAACTGGGGCTTTAAAACCAAGCATTTTTCATGTGTTATTTGTTCAATGGAATATGATGGGTGTATGATCCAACAACAAACGATATCTGGGTGTATATGGGTTTGTTTGACAATAATAATTACTCACGATAGCTGTTTAGTGAGGAAAATGATATTTAAACAGCTATTAACCAGAAACCACTAGAATAGCTGGTTTTTTAGTGGGTAAATATTGTTTGCTTGACAATAATACTCACAATTAACCAGTGGATTTAGGGTACCCTATTTTCAGGCAAATCCATGTCTAAAAACCCTGGTGGTTTCATCAATCGTGTCAAGCCATCTCCCGAAAGAAAAAACGTCAGCTGGTATCATCAGCCCAAAAAGGGTTGAACATACATTACGTTTAAAAACACCAAAATCTACCAAGTAAAGCTGGTGTATACCATCAACATCTAGTTGATAACTAGTTAACTAGTTGATAATCCAATTCTGGGAAATTGGGGAAGCATGTTCACCAGCAAGTAACGCATATTTAAAATTAAAAAAACACAATATTTCGTTGTGACTGTGTAATAACCAAAGTCCAGGTAACTGTCCATCTCCTGCCCCAGCAGTTTAAGGTCCTCAACATGCGAAAAGTTATGTGGGGATGATTCCCCTTGACGAAGTAACCATCATCTATAGCTCCTAGCAGTTTAAGGATGTTTAAGGCATAATCTACCGCCTCCCAGATATGTTCCCTTGAAAATCAACCCGTAACGGTGGCTTTGTATCGTGAGGTCCCTAAAAATCCGAAAGTCCTGGTGGAGACGAGATCTTGGCGGATTTGTACAAGGTCTCAGCCTGGGTTGGGAATTTCAGGACCCTAAAATGGAGGTACGTTAACATATGTTTTTTGCATATGTTCTAGGGATATTCCCGTATTTTTTTTGAATTTTAGGCCTCATGGTAGGTACCTCCAATATTTATCGCTTCCTGTTGCATGACCATTGATGGGTCGGCTTGCCGAAAGGAAACATCCCTCTGCTCACCCTGGTTTCGAGAAAAAACATCGCCACTACCCTCTGGTAAACATACAAAAAGCTATTGCAAATTGCCATTTATAGTGAGTTTTCCCATTAAAATTGTGATTTTCCATCGTTATGTATGTTTACCCAGAGGGTATATGGTTTCATGTCCTGGAACATCCTGGACCCCAATGACCCGAAGTTTGGAGTTTGTTGATCCGCCGTGAAACTTTCGGTACGTTTCGGTGGTGCCCCGGTACCTATGGCTAACTAGGCGTGAAAAGGTCTTAACAAAACAACTTTCAGTGTATAACCAGGGGGCACCACCTTGTATGTATATCCTGTCTTATAATATGTTTCTTTTCATACTTTCTGTGCCTACGCACCAACAAGAATTTATCTACCGCCATGTCAAATCACAGCAGCCATCCGTGGCGACTTTATCCATGTCTTTGTTGATCGTATCCTCGCTATTCATCATTATTCCGTTATTCCTCAGCCCTGCTGCGTACATCCCCAGCATGAAGAGTTGGGAATGTTATACATCACCTCATTAGCACTTTTATCTGAGATGAATGCTACCCAATCTATTGCCGTCTCTGATCAGCATGACATGGGGGCTACCAGCTGAGCTTTCACTGGGATATGTGGTGTTTACCCCCGAACTAGACCTGAAGATCAATTTAGATGATTGAAACCAATCCAAAAATCATGGCTAATATTGGATAATCACCTTGCAAACATAGAATATGGTAAAGTAATTGAAAAACTATAATTCATTGCGACACCAACAGTTCACCTTGATGAATTTCGGATAAGGGTGATATATAGATCATATGATCCATTGTTCTCTCATACTGGTTGGTTAAGGTCACGGGATTCCCAGTTCAACTGTGAGAATCCTCAATATATGAAGGCTAGTACCACCTCACTAATCACTAATCATCAACCAACCATAATCGATGATCTGCCTATCCCCAAATCTTTGATGCTTCCCAAATAGATATCTGATGAATCCCCAACCGACACTGCCCCTAGGACCTGCCCCCTTTCACCGCCAGAGCCTAGCAGCACACTTCAAGAAGTTCGCGAAGGGATTGTACTGACACAGCACCCGTGGATCCGAGGTGTATCCTTCGGACAAGGACGCAATGCGGCCGGCCGGTGACATGGGGATTTAGTGGGACATTCACGGGGGGGATATTGGGATACAATGGGATATAATGGGCGTATATATGGTCTCGTGTTCCGTGTTCCTACCCCCCCCACCCTGCCCAGTGGTATGGGTCCCCAAGTAGCACCCCCTTTCCTTCTATTTGCAAGCTATTGGCAGCATTTCTGAGGTCCAGCCTCGTATTTGCTAGGTCTTTGCAGCATGTCTGACTAACAGCCTCGCATTTACTAGGTACATGCTACCTTTTAGACGACCTACGTAGCACACATACTCCCTCAAAGTACCTACGTGCTACCTATAGTCATATATACATGTGCTATGTGCTATGTATCTACTTCCTATTTACTACCTGTGTACTCTCACAACACTACATGGGTTTAACATATACCGTACCTACCATACATTCCAATGATACCATACATACCATACATACCATACGAACTTTGACCGTACATACCATACCTATCATACCTATCATGCATACCACACATACCATACATATGAAACAAAATTACCACACCTCCCATACATACAATACCAAACATACATGCCATACGTACCATATCTACCTTACAATGCAAACATTCCATACCCATCATAGTAACCATACATACCCATACAGACCATACATACTGTCATATCAAACATACCATACCCAACAGACTGACATACCATACCTACCATCGATACAGTATCACACCCCCACCACACCAAAAGGGGGAGGGGGACCGTACTATGGCTGACATATATATATATATGTATGTATATATATATATATACATATGTATATATATATCTATATATATATATATATACATAATTATATATATATTATAACCAACATTAACCAACATGATATCTGCTTTTTTTCAGGCGACAAGAATTCCCATCTTTTGGGCCGGTGAGTTGCTGAGATTTTCGTTCTAGTCATGGAGGCTGGTCGGTTGATGATTGACCAGTTTATTATAACATATACTATGACATTCATCAACAGCTATTCATCCAGTTGATGGTCCTGGCCAGTTTATTCTACTTACCAGCTATACAACATATATATATATATATACACTATAACATTATATAACTGGCTTATATTCCCCATTCACTAGTTGGATATAGTTCAAGTACCCCCCATACACTCACATTTTTTTTGCTTGGAGTAAGCCCCAAAAAATGCAGAAAAGAAGTTCCAGGATGGTACAGAGTAGTATAGATATGTACAAATAATGTTTTCACCATCATTTCTTTCTAGTTGGGGGGTGCTTTGAAAGCTATTGTGATCATGAGTGTGTCTGAATATTCATGCCCATTACAGCCCTCAACAAAAAATAGTAACATTTATTGGAACAAATTATGACAACCATTAAATTTAGGGTACCCAATTTTCAAACAAATCCATAAACATGTCTTACGCTCAAGTAAATGTATTAAATGCTGACAATGGCCAACCCAAATGATACTTGTTGAAGCAATCAAATGGTAAGAATTCATAGAGCAATCACAACAAATGGATGACACTAGCAACAATAGTAATTATGATGATACACCTGATATAATTTTATAAAACTGCATTAAAGGGGATCTTGAAGGGGAAAACACTTGTCCCACTGTATGCTCATCAATTGCTTGATAGTTTCTAATAAAATGAGTTCAACGCAGGCTCTCTCACGACCCTTAACGTAGGCCGAAATAAAAGCCGTTGAAGTTGTTTCAACGTAGATGTCATTTGCCTGTGCCAAGAAATGACATCTGCATTACAAGGTAAGAGAGTATATCGGGTCTGAAAATGGGGGGTATACCATGGTATACACCCCAACTTGCTATTTTAATGGGCAAAATTATGATAAAAAATAGGGGTACCCTTGGTACGGACAACCTTGAACTCCTGCCAGCGGTGCCCCGTTGCGACGCAACGCCTGACTGGAAGGTCAGAAGGTGGCGCAAAGTGATGTTGCTTCGTGGATCGCTTGGATCTTTGGACCACCAATCCAGGTATTTGTTGGCTTTGTCGTCGAAAGACATAGTACCTGGGAAAACTCCATGCCTGGCAGATCTATGCCCAGCATGCACTAAAAAGACTATATAAGTCATGTAAGCACACATATTAGTAGCATGTGGGTAGGCTACGGCCCTGTTCTGCCATTGGACTCGTGCACCTGCGACTTATGATTTGCCAGTCATCTAGGTAAAGGTGATAAATGGAAGTTGAAATGGGAAATTTGTCTGTAAATTCAAGTGCTAGGTTGATTACCAGAGGGTACATACCAATAAATACCAATAACACCAAATAACCTCACCTGCACCCCCAAGTAACCCCCGTGCTATACCCTCCTTTCTTGCCAGAAAAAATGGCCAAGCTGCCATCTGCCACCAAACCAGCGATCGTCAGCGTTGCTGGCCACTTCGAAAGGCTAGCACCGGGCAAGCGCCTGTTCATGTCGGTGGTACCTGTCGGGCTTCGATGTGGGGCCACCAGGCGACGAAATCCCAAAGTTCGGGGCCACATAACTCCAATAACGATTGGGTTTGTGGAGGATATCTCGAATTAGCTCATGGGGGTGAAACAATACCAACAAACAAAACTGAGGGGGCACCACCTTGCAACTGTGGACATCAAATGTCCGCAAAAAAACACATGTGAATATGTTTTGATAGGATAGGATATTCCTCTCTATTGATGGCAAAATAACAAAATTACTTAGCAAACCAAGATTGCTTCATCAATACTAGTTCCATGTATATATATAGATAATGTAAATAATACTTGACCTTTGACATGAATCTCTAAAATTACCTATATAAACATGCTACTGCAGAAAAAATGCTCTTGAAGCTTTTCATGGAATATTTGGGAGCAATATACCTTGATGTCCCACCCTTGAAGCTGAAAAAAGGAGGAATAGTCAGAAATATCACCAAGCACCGATGGATTATCTGCACGGACATCCGCCAATCGGTCTCCTGAATGTGGAATCCACAAAGCCCAGAAGCGTCCCCAAGGTATGCTTTATTCTGGATGATTTCAAAAAAGAGGGATTGAGATGAACCCTACTTGGTCCTACTTCACAATTCCTCTTCCAACTGAGGCTCCATTTCATGCCATTTCTACATCGTATGTTCTTAGTGCCCAGTTGCAGTTGCTGATGCCCCTCGTCCCCGGTTTCGTCCCATTGCCTTTGGTGTAGGTGAAGACGGTTCCATTCCGAGTGCCTCGCCACTGGTACGAGTACACCCATTTAATTGGTGGTCCACGCATTCATCACAGTTATGGCCCTTAAAAGTTAAGAATGGAATTATATAACCTCTATATATATATATATACTGCATATATATATATATATGCTATTATAACCAAGCTTATATATCATGAAATAAACCCATTATTTGTTTTCACTGTTTCTTTTTTGGGCCCACTGCGCCATTGAGATCCCAGGCACCCACGTTGAAGGTGAAACTCTTGTCCCATCCCATAGCTGCCCAAAGGTCCAGCGCTCGCTGAATCAAGGGCCATCCCGGCTGTGGATGCTGTGGAGACACCCCACGGGCAGCCAACAGTGCTGGTAACGTCACGCCACCTGGGAAGATATGGAACGAGACCTGGAGCTTTTCCATCCAAAACACAGGCATGAAACCAATATATGGCCAAAATCTACTGGTTCATCATCATGTTCCCCATTCAAAACGTAATCTTTCGGGTTTTTTCCCATTTTTCCATATTTTCCATCCCATCCACCGTGCTTGCTGGGAGGTATTGATTGGGGGGAAGGGATTGGTGGTGTTGGAACACATGGGACTCCAAGAGTACATAGGATACCAATCCCAAGGGAGTCTCATCTTCTTCCCCCACTAAGATTTTTTAGGCAACGACTAGGGACGTGTACCCCATTTTCTGACACACCCATCCTATCTTGGTCTATGTTCAGGATTCAAATCTGTTTTTCCTATTAGTTTTAAACCATTCCCAAACAATATTTCGACAAAATCCACCTTTAGTTAATGTCTTTCAATCTTTAGTTTCCTATTCATTCATTTTCAAATATTTTCAACAGTTCCTTGAACTATTCCCAAGAGATTTCTCCGATCTTCCAAGTTCCCAGTTATAGAATCCCCTTTTTGGTGGCTGACACTCCGGCGCACGCCTCCTTCCTCTAAGAGTTCATCACGGCTCACACTTTTCTCTCCAGTGGTCAAGCTTGGGTCCTCCGGGATTGGGCTCGCAAGTTCGATCGATGGATCGGCCAAACATGGAGATGATCATACCGAAAGTGCATGTGGATGTATATTTGATGTATGATAGCCAGGTTCATAACTACTATCAATGACGGCTGGTTTTGCGTTTACACATAATATATATATATATATACAATTATATATAATATTGCTATTATTATTACTATTTATTATTATTGTTATTTTATTAGTATTATAAAATAAATATTTATCTTTACATATCTTTACTAGAGATGGAATGATAAACCAACTTATCACTGGGCACTGCCTGCGGGGTTTGGGCTGTCAACAAATGGAATCAAACGTTGGAACCCAACTTAGCTGTGGCATAGCTATGTGGCTATGTGGTTCTTGACAGGAATAGCTCAGGGAATTCATCATTGGTCAGGAATTCATCATTGGTCAATCATTCCATAGCTATGAACCAGATTCATGGAAATTTAAGGATAACCAAATAGATGACTAACTCAGGGTTTTGGCTACTTTCCCATCTCATGAAATACTAGTTGGGTATTTAAGTCCCTAGTCCTGGTTCCAACAAATTAACCAACCAACGGATACAGGGATATATATATATATATATATATAGATATATATATATAGATATATATATATATAGCATGTAGTGATATCAAAAAACATTAAGTTAACCAATATATCCCTACATACAACACAACTCACCAAAAAAAACATTAGCACATCATCTATAGTAAACAACTAATTAAACTACCCATCCAAGGTTGGGGACACCCGTAAAACCATGGTAAATCACAGTAAAACCACCGTAAAACCATGGTTTTTACCCGCAGTTCCACAACCGCTCCTTCCCTTTAAAAATGGCCATGACCACGGGCACCGTGACGTTGCGCAGCAGGTCACCTGCAGATCTGGATGTAGCTCAACTGGTGATATCAACTGGTGATATTTTCATAGGGTAAGCAACAAGATCTGAAACATGGTGAAAATTAAGTTAAGTCTATGTTTTCATATGTTTTGGTGAATATCTATATAGTCTATATAAATATCCATATATATCCCATTTTTCGTATCTATTAATCGTCTATGGTGATATATTCTTTGGTGATATATTGATTCAATAGGGATGAACAGGGATTGCCATCAACTTTTTACCATTGGAATGTAGTTTGATGATGTTTGATGTACCCAAACTGGTAACTTAACTGAAAAAGTGATACACTTTGCGAACTGGAAAGTGACCAGTTGAAAAAGAACGGTGACTGATAATAATGGCAGTTATGATAATAATGAAAATCATGATACCAATAACTGGTTGGTGGTTGCCAGCGGGCGCACCAGGCGCCTGGTAATTTCGTGTGTTTTCTGTGTTAAATGGGTTCGTTGGGGGGTGGGTGGGTGGGTGGGGGGGGATGTTAACGTTCATTGGACTTGCACACTTATGTGATGCTACGCTACTGCACGTTCTCTGAAGAAATTTGTTTTTTCCAATCTTCACAGAAAAGTGAAGACTTTGGTGGGGTCAGAGATGAATCCATCTCTGCGACGTCGTTACTTCCAATATGTGTGGAGATGTAATCTCCAAACTTGTACACCACTGGTCATGCTGAAAGAGCTGGCAAAGTTGGTGAAAAACAACGACGCCGACAACTGCTAAAAGAGTTGAAAAGAGATGTTTTGATGCAGAAACGCTATAAAAACGCCAGGCGCCTGACGCGCCCGCGACCTGGTGGTTTCCACCCCTCTGAAAAATATGAAAGTCAGTTGTTCACCTTATTCCCAATATATGGAAAAATAAAATTCATGTTCCAAACTCCAAACCACCAACCAGAGAAGGTAAATCATATAATCTTAAGATCATCCAACTATATGGTATCTTTTCATACACGTTCCATAGCTGCGGAAAATTACCCGAGGGTGAAACCGTAGAAATTGTTGGGAAATGAAAGACAACAACCTGGAAAAGCCTTCGTTTTCCGGCCGTTTTCCGGTGTACCTCATTTTCAGACAACCCATATATTTATATACATATATATATATATGAGATTTTTCGGTTCAAGCAATTGTCTACTGGTTGATGTATGGACGTAAACGACAATCTGATTTGAATTTTATCTGGACAAAACCTTTCAACATTCAACAGGCTATGCACGGTTGTAGCATTTGAGATTACATCGCATTTGTACATAACAAGTAGCTGGCTGAAAAATGATCAAATGGCAAAACCCCAGTTTGACAGCTATCCTATTCAATATACGGCAGTTTAAGTACTTGCTTGATTTAACAGTTGATATTCCTCATTATCCTCTATTCTTTGATTTTCCAATCATTGATTCAATGCGGCTAGGCGGCTAGGGTATCTACCTCCAAATTTGGCCAGAAAACGATAGTTACGATGCAGCCATAGCCACTAGTTCTCCCTCGGTTCGCTAACGCAACAGGAAAACATGACCCTACTTGCTAGCCCTAGGATGATGCACCAGTACATGACATCCGCCTTTCTGGTGGTTAAAAATATCCGTTAACTTGGTTTCTATCCGCTATCCAAATTGACCAGCGAGTTTACACAGTCTACCGGGTATGTCTCAAAATGGGGGATATCACGGTAGAAGAATGATAAACCAATGGGTATTTTTAGTGGATGTCCCATGAAAAATTGTGATTTTCCATAGTTTTTTGTATGTTTATCATGGTATTTTTGGGCTTTTCCCATCATCTTCAGACAAACCACAGCTTTGGTTGCGACCCACATTCGCCAGAACAGGACACTGTCCACGCGTTGCCAAGTGGCTCTTTGCCCCAGCAATGAAAATCTGCACAGCGCCGTCGCTCCAGGCGAGCGTTGTTGGATCATGGGAGGCCGGATATTGAAATAAGCTGCGATTGTCTCTTGTGACCTCGACTGGTGAAGAAATCGACCTGGATTTTTGCTTAAACACCATGTGGCCTTCTAAAAAATATCCATGGCCAATCTTAGATACCCTGCAACAAAAATGATTTCGTAGCTGGTTAGTAGATATTCCATGATATTCCCATTGATGCCAAAAGACTGAATTTTTTAAAGGATTAAACTACCCGTCTACGATTGACCTAGAGTCAAAGCAAAAGATGGCGGTGCTTTGTTGTATCGGAAGGCAGAGCGCGCATGCAACTCTTGGGGTGCAATCATTCGCCATAGCGTGCTTGGGAATTGCCTTGAACATATTACGTATATCATATAATCATACGTATATTAAACATTATAAAACCTCATGAAGGAAAAACACTTCGAGATGATAGAATGGAGTTTGATTGGTGTGGTTGGGCTGGCCATATCAAATGGCCCAGTTCTGAAGGTAATTGTAGAAAAAAGTGAACCGGGGTGAGGGTACGCTTTTTGCCTAGGGCTCAAAATCTGGGTGTTCCAAGACAAACTGGTTACTGGTTTCCTACCACAAAACGACCCAACAAAAAATCTGGCCTGGCCCCCTGGCTGTGCCCAGTTCTTCCTCAACCCTGCCGAGAATCCGAATAGGAAAAGCTGGTATCGAAGCCAAAGGCTTCCCAGGCCGTCAATCCTTCCTGTAAGCTTTGCCACGACACATCGCTCGCAGCGCTAACCTGGACTTCTTCAACTTGGACTCTGACGGCTGATGGAAGGGCGAAAAAATCGACTTGTATCACAGCGTTCCATACTTCACCTGTATACAGTACATATATGATCTATACATATATATATAGATCATATATACATCATATATTATATGGTAATACAATACTACCATGTTTATTGGTTTTGCAATACTTAAAATATCTATTACCATGGGTTAGTTCCCCACACCCTTTTTTCAGCCGAATCCAGTTACTTGGCTCCAAGATTGACCAAAGAAGTTGAGAAATACCCTGGTTACTGAAGTCGTGGTTAATAATGGTTACCATCTGGTTATGACTAACATAGCCATGGAAATCCCCATTTTTAATAGGTAAACCATCTAGAAATGGGCCATCTATACCATGGCTATGTTAAATAACCAGAGGGTAATATTTATGATTAATGATTGGTACGAGTAGTGGAACATAGTGGTTAACAGTTACTTACCCCCCCAAAAAAAATTGGCAACCATAGTTTGCGTCAGATTCAGACAATTCCTTCCCTGTCCACTGCCACATTAGCATCCAAAGTACCAAACCGGCCACAGTGAGCAGTAGACGGAGAGTAGCCATGGCAGGTTTCAGGCTAGGCTAAAAGGCAGCAAAAGATATTTGGCTGGCTGATGGTTGCAACATGTGGTGAGAGGACATTCATTCCTGACAGACATCCAACTTGGAGGTACAGTGTCTAGATCATATGTTTCGGAGGTATGTGAGGTCAATGTTTTACGGCTATGTATACGGAACTATCTGCTCCAACTATAGCCTTACAAGACCTAGATGGGCAGCTTGGTTCATGGCCGCAACCCAGGGTCTACGGTAGCAGGCCCAGGCGGTTGAAAAGCTGCGGGAAAACATTGCCTTTTCCCAGGGATACAGCTGCAACCAGCTGCAACAAAATCAAATGTAGCCATAGAAATCTCAAGGAGCCGCGGCTGCATAGGATCTAGTTAATCTAGTTATCTTCTAAGGTCATGGGGGCTGCGAATCGGCTGATGTTTTGGGGAATCATCTGCGCTGACATGATCTGGTTCCGTCCGAGTTTAGATGCTCGCAAAACATGTTGTGAACATGAGAATCTGTCGGCATTAACATGCATTAACCATATGATCATAAGGACAGAAGCCACAAGCACCAAGCGGTTTTTCATTTGGCGAAAGTATTACCAGATGAAAAGCGTACGCCGCATCAACCATGGCTCCAAGCTGTGTCAGTTGAAGGGGGAACTGACCCGGAGCCAAGGCCATGGAATTCAACATCATATTATAAACATATTATATATATATATTGTGTATGTCACCATATATTGGCATCATAAACATCCAACATCATCTGGGTACATTATAATTCGCTGACTCACTAATCTGAAATTCTGAAATGATGTTTTTTTGGGATAATTACCCTGTATATTCACAATCATTTCTATCTCCATGCTGGCCTTCATCCATCCGCACCACGTCATGTTGAAAGACCTGCACTTCTCCAGAGATGCGGCTCCTTTTTTGGGCACTTTTTTTCAGAAATGGGGAGAAATCATGTGAGCCATGGTCAATACTCACTATATGGTTGATGGTCATCCCATCCATAATAAGGATCCTTATAATGGTTATTATAACTCCCTATGAACCATTGGATGACTAGCCCCTATTAATGGTTATTAACCATGAGTATTGACCATAGCTCATGTCAAATCTATCAAAGTTCATCGCTTGTGCTGTGCGAAACACAATCACTGAACATCACTGAAGCCTTTCCACACCATGTTAGCTCTAAACCCATCCTTCATGGATCAATCGCAGTATGGTGCCCTTTGTTTTTGCTGATGAAATGAAAAGAACCACAATGTCTCTGGTTGGTGGCTGAACCACCGAACAGATGGGAGTAAAATGGGCGATGATCATTCCATCTGAAAAGAAAACAATTTCGAACTACTGAATCCAATTTCAATGTGGCTACTGTCCCATTCAGAGGAATAAACCTAAAACATCTTGACACATCATTGAAGAAAAAGTGACTGACCTGTACCCTTCCGCAGCACAGCAATGGGAAATACAGTAATCCCTATACAACTGGAGGTTTATAGCTGCGAACATAACCTATACCCTCTGGTAAACTAACATAGCTATTAAAAATGGCCATTTATAGTGGATTTTCCCATTAAAAATGGTGATTTTCCATAGCTATGTTAAATTACCAGAGGGTAAATCTGGAGGATTTTCCAGCTGGCCATGTTTCATTCTCGGATGGTAACTTGACTGGCCAGGATTTTCCAGGACAAGCACATCTCCAGGCTCAACTCCATGGCAGTCTGGCTGTCCGCGTGAAATTTTCCAATGAACGGTGTGTTTCATTCTCTTGTTACTTGAAACTTCACAGATACCATCTGGAAATTCAACATAGCTATGGAAGCCACATTTACCTACTGTTTACATGGCCATTTTCCATAGCAACCTGTTAGTACCAGAAGGTAGTCCATATCAATCAGCCAGATATCCGTAGATTTCCTGATCTCACATTGCCACATCACTATCTAGATATCCCCAGATTAGTCTTTCGTCATATCCCTACAAGGTGGTGCCCCCCATAAGTTGCTTCATAAAGCCCATTAACAACCATTTAACTAGTTCGAGACATGCTCCACAAACATCCAGAAACCATAAATCTTGGAGTTATCATCTTCCTGGGGGATGGAACACATCCACATCCCTTAGCTCACGGTTCATTCTGGTCAGGCCTCCTTTGCATAGGCCTCATCTGCTGGGTCCTGCTGAAGATGGAGTTGTTTCAAGTGGGGTAACCCTAGTGGAAACAACCGTTCCTGTGGAAAATGTTGAGAACAATCGTGGTCTTGCAAACATTCAGGACAATCCATCAAGTGTTTTTGGGAATAACCCACCCCATTTTGAAACAGACCTGCAGAACAGCCCATGATGTTCAACCAGTTCCCATGATGGCGTCACCCACCACGTCCTCTTCATCGTCATCCTCCTGCAATCCGTTGGACCATGTTGGACCCCGTGCCATGCCCAATGCCAGCTCTCCACGTTCGTTTGATCCCCAAGTGTTTGATGGTTGTAAGTTATAATCCCTATAAATAATGGTTAAATCTCCATATTAGATTGATAGTTCATCATGAAGCAACAGGGCTTTATTAGCCGCCACTCATTTCAGCGGCCTGTGGCTTCTCGGGCCCCTTCATGCCGGTACCATCGATGACTTAGCGCAACACGACTTGGGACCCGGGGGCATTCTGGGCAGCCTGGGGGCATTCTGAGACCGGAGGGATCCGGTTTTCGTGTCTGATACCATGCCTTACATCAAAACCAGAGGGATTTCATCGAATTTTTCATGGGATTCTTGGTGATGAAACCATTGGGGAAGTATAACGACCATTCCGCTATGGCCATTTTATAGTGGATTTACCCATTAAACATGGTGATTTTCCATAGTTTTTTGTTAGTTTACCAGAGGGTTATTTCCTGGGATCTTTAATGATGGATCCTATGGGAATCTATGGGATATTTGCTGGGGTCTTGCTATACCACTGGTCAGTTCTGGGTTTTGGAGGGCCCAGGTTCACCACTGACAAAAAATTAAGATGGTCAAACATAGACATAGCATGAAATAAACATATTCCCCAAAAATAACTAGCTAGTTTATATGTTAAGTTGCGGTAGTTTTTGTGTTCGATACATCCCAAATCGTCTGGAAAACAACGGTTATGCATGGTGTCCGCCCGGAAATGGGGTGTACCCGCACAAAAAAAAACAAACTATTCTCGCACAAAGCCACCTATGATGAAAATAAATGAATTGTTGGCGTCGGCCAGAATAGGATAATTGATGATAATTGCATATGTATATATATATATACACGATATACCCTCTGGATCCCTCTGGTAATTTAACATAGCTATTGAAAATCGCCATTCAGTTCGTTGATTTACCCATTAAGAATGGTCATTGTTCATAGTTTTTTCGTATGTTTACCAGAGAGTACCCAGTATGGTCACAAACAGGACACCGTGGGATGTCTTGTGGATCAACATCCAGGTTTGTCAAGCTCTCCATGACAAGGAGTGAAACATATTGATGTTATGCTTGGCTCTGTCAGATCCCAAATACAGTATCAAACGTGCGCGGTTTCTGGCTTCATTTATAGCATCAATATTGAGATTTTTTGTCTCATGTTCCCCCGCTACCAATGCCAATGACCAAATATTATTATGATGTATCCAACATATTCACTCCCCTTTGATGGGTAAATGTCCAAAAAATGATCAACCCCGGCCATTTTGTTTGTTTTAGCTGGTGAGAATAATTCATTCCCATTTGTTGTAAAATATACACAGGTACCACAATGTACCCAGCCTTTTAATGGTTTATCTAAACTATTTACATCTAGTTACAATGCTTGGATGAGTCCCCTTCATATGTATATATATATATATGTATAAAAACATGCTTTGGGGATGGTTCCCCATAAAAAAAAATGTGAACCATCCTTCCAGTGGCGTCAAGGTTTTTTAGGTCATTGCTGAACTTAACCATTCAAATGCAAAAAAAAACAGCATGAATCTTAGTTTTGCAAGCAAACAACATCAACTCACCCTTTAGTAACTTTAGTAATTTCATGTAGCTATGGAAAATCTCCGTTGTTATATGAATCGTCGAAGACGATTCAAGCCATTGTCCATAGCACACTGTTAGTCTACCGGACGGTATTCCAGCAGCCATCATACCCCGTCATGGATTTATTGATGTTTTAGCCACACATTGATTCAGAATAGCAATTATATCATATTATATAAAGGTTTTAGATCTAAAGCCATGGTTGATATTTAAAAAATCTAAGAAATCCACGGGGTGTTTTTTTCTAAATGGTCCCAACTATGTGTGTTTTTTTTTCTAAACCATGGCCCATGGTGATAGTAACTGCATCATTCAGTGGCCAGGACCTCCGGACATATCGTAACCCTCCGGATTGCCATGGGGATCCCCAAAGACATATCTCTGATTATAATCCCCAAACATACCCTCTGGTTATTTAACAGTTTGCCATGGAAAATGGCCCATAGACATAGATGGTTTACCTATTGAAAATGGGGATTTTCCATGGCTATGTTAAGTAACCAAAGGGTATCATTATCCAATAAAACACAGGTATCTTGATACATATCTGAATAATTATCCCATTAATCATGATTATCCTATTATTGCAATGATATCATCATATCACTATCATCCCTGATATCTTCTACATCTTCACGGGACCATGACCTGTTCTCAAGAGAGAACGCATGCTTTGGTGACCACAGTGGATCAAGGTAGACTCCCCTCACAGGGGAAGAGAAGTGAGTACCAAGGCCAAGCAAGCCATCCGTAGGTTGGAGTCTACCCTTCCTGTAGTAGGAAGCACTTGTCAAGCAAGTCTAGGCAAGCCAGGTTGTGACTGGCAACCCAGATGGCAAAAGGGTCACGATCGACTCCAACTACCCTGTAGCCTTGCAAGCACAAGGCGATGATGTCATGGCCAAGTCCGACTCCAAGAGCTACGATCACTGAGTCCTCAGGCAAGTGGACGCACTTCGCCATCAGCTGAGCACCAACTCCAGAAGATGATCTAGCAACCATATTGTTTAGCCATGGTTTAGCCCTAGAACATAGGCCTTTGAAAAATGGCAGCTAGCTTCAATAAATCCAAAAACATCGGTTCCCGTCGAGGACTCGACTCAAGGTGGGACAGGTGGCAGCCTCTTCTTCCTGGGAAAATACTGGGGAAATTCGTTGGGAAAATCGTTGGGAAATACGGATCAAGCCATAAACACACACACCCAACTATAAATCATGGAACATGACCCATTTTTTTTCACGATATGAACACATCGTGTTGATTTTTTGTGGGAAAATCGTTTTCACACATGGAATTGAATGGATATAACAATAATGGGCAACAATAATGGGATCATTCGGACCATACAGCGGGAGGCTGTAAAGGGGCACTCTTTGGGTCTTGAGCAACACAGGATGACACAGGGAAAATGATGGTGATAAACCAAAGGCTTATCAACAATCCTAATTATTAAATCACCGTAAACTGGAAACTAATTGTTAGTACTACCGGTGATCCCCAATATTCTGTATACTATTCTTTATAATTGGTAATTTATCACTAGTTTGATCCATTTTGGGCACAACCACTGAAAATCGTCAGGGTCTGACTGCAACTGATTGACATGTTCGCCATGAAATCAAACCATCAAACCATGTTGGGGCCAAAAACGGGATCCCTTACTACTGAATCCTCTTTCCAGCAACCTTAAATTTTGACGCACACTTACAAAAAAAACCCGACTGACAAGTGGATTCTTTCGGATACCCCCAATATGACAACCAAATAACATCATGTGTCGAGCTGACTGCTTCCACGAGAAACATCTTGCGTATAGACTCCACCTAGATATTGGTCAGAAGTATGAATTCATTTCTCTAAAATATTGCATTTTTTTTACATCGCAACATCGCATAATTTGCTGATTATGGATTGTCCGAACATAGCGCGGCCCTGATCTTTTTCCACGGTGATGGTTTATCGCTAGATTTTCGCTTGAGCCATAAACGATCATAAATGCTTAAGTTTGAGTTTTTAGGGTCCACACATGTTGTTTTCCCTGGTTTTTTGACATGTTTAGAAGCTTCTCTTCACGAACCATGGCCATATCCCAGGCTTTGGATTTGGGCGCTAAGAGCGGATCCAAGACTGGAATCTGGTTCAAGCCTCACGGGATGCCGGGGATCTGACCGGTGCCGGTTCTGGCCCTTTACCAGTTGTAAACCAGTGATCATTCCATTTATCTGGCTAAATTATCATATTTCACTCACCTGAATCTTAAGGCCATTTGGGGATGATTTCCCAGTGAGGGAGAACAGTGAGGTTGTTATAATTTACCAAGATTTATGGAATTTTGCCCATAGAACTCAGCATTTATAACTTTATAACCATTTCGAAAAACAACGGATTATCAGGGTCCCAACATCCCAAATATGAGAGAGAAAACTGGGTACACACTTTCAGCCACCTTATGGCAGATTTAGCAAAAACAAGTTGGAGCAACACTGTTTTGTTTTTTTTGTTTAATGGCATTTCGAAGGAGACAATGATGGTATTTTCACTGGGAAAGAATGAGTTGTTCTTGGCATTTTCAGACATTTCTTGATAACTGGTAGGAAAACCTCCCAGTATGGAGCCGTGACGATCCGTGACGATCCAGAATGATCAGCGCCCCACGAGGCCACATGTGCCATGTGACTTACCAGCTGGGATGATACTCCAAAAGCCAAATTCCTTTTGTTTTTTCGGTCAAAGCTGCGAGGCCAATCAGGTACTGCTCAACAAAACACAATCCAATCTGAGAAATCCCTGACCGACTGGCAGAGACACTCTGGTTAAAGCCTCTGTCAAAAATCAAGGTCCGAAGATTGCTTGGCAACATAACTCCTTCCAGGCTATGGTTAAAGCCTCTGCCAAAAGTCAAGGTCTGAAGACTGCTTGGCAGGGTCACTCCTTCCAGGCTCTGGTCAAACGTCGCGCCAAATGTCAAAGTCTGAAGACTGCTTGGCAGGGTTATTGGTTTCAATCTCTGGTTAAAGCAAACGCCAAATGTCAAAGTCTGAAGACTGCTTGGCAGGGTCATTCCTTCCAGGTTGTGGTTGAACGCAATTCTAAGTTTCAAGGTCTGAAGATTTCTGGGCAGTATCACTCGGTCCAGGCTCTGGTTACAGCGTACGCCCAATGAAAAGGTTTGAAGACTGTTCGGCAGGGTCGTTCGATCCAAGCTCTGGTTAAAGCCTCTGCCAAAAGTCAAGGTCTGAAGACTGCTTGGCAGGGTCACCTCTTCCAGGCTCTGGCTAAACTCATCGGCAAATGTCAAAGTCTGAAGACTGCTTGGCAGGGTTATTGGTTTCAAGCTCTGGTCAAAATCTCTGCCAAATGTCAAGGTCTGAAGACTGCTTGGCAAGGTCACTCGTTCCAGGCTCTGGTTAGACTCAAGGCCAAATGTCAAGGTCTGAAGACTGCTTGGCAGGGTCACATGCTCCAGGCTCTGGTCAAACTTTTTGCCAAATGTCAAGGTCTGAAGACTGCTTGGCAGGGTCACATGCTCCAGGCTCTGGTCAAACTTTTTGCCAAATGTCAAAGTCTGAAGACAGTTTGGCAGGGTCACTCCTTCCAGGCTCTGGTCAAACATATCGCCAAAAGTCACGGTGAGAAGACTGTTTGGCAGGGTCACCCGTTCCAAGCTTTGGTTAAAGTTTTCGCCAAATGTCAAAGTCTGAAGACTGCTTGGCAGGGTCATTCGTTTCAGGCTCTGGTCAAACTTTCTGCCAAAGGTCAAGGTCTGAAGACTGCTTGGCAGGGTAATTCCTTCCAGGCTGTGGTTGAACGCAATGCCAAGTTTCAAGGTCTGAAGATTGCCGGGCAGTGTCACTTGCTCCAGTCTCTGGTCAAACCGATCCCCCAAAAGTCAAGTGTTCAAGACTTTCTGGGAGATGGTGCAAGTGCTCTTTAGTTTCTGCACCTGCTATCCGCGTCACTCCCTCTAGTGCAAGCTCTCTTTGAGAGACTGGCAAACCTTGGACAGCACGCCACGCTGCATAGAGATCTGTCGGAACATAAGTGCACGAGAGCGTTGCAGCCTTGCCCACGATGCCTTGTGACTGCAATTCTTTGTGTAGTATCAGAGGTGAGTCAAGGTGATACAGGCTGAGTCTTGCACCTTTTTTTCGAGGCAGTTGCTTCGAAACCATCCGGTACACTTCCAAACCAGTACAGGCACTGAGCTGCAACTGGTATCCTTCTATCCTTCACCATTCAAGCATTGTACAGAAAGGTCAATTAAATCTGAGCCATGACTTGGCCCAAAAAAATACCCGCATCACAGGCCACCAATCGACGTGGGGCCACAGGGGCACCGGGCTATACACGCGACAAGGGTGAACTACCACAATAGACAAAAAGTCGATGGGCTCTCAGTCAGCGCAATCTGAAAAGAAACAATGCGTATGAGCAAATTACCCTCTGGTTATGACTAACATAGCCATGGTATAGATGGCCCATAGACATAGATGGTTTACCGTTCTTAAAAATGGGTGGATCTTTCCATGGCTATGTTAGTCATAAGCAGATGGTATAAATGTTGTTTTGGTGGAAAACCCTCACAAGGTCACCACACCGTGGTGAGCGGTGTGAACCAGGGCTCTGGCTTTTGAATCATCTGCAGTGGTGTGAAACACATGGCCTTTCCATAGGAAATGATGTTTCATTATGGTTAATCTTCTTGTGGCATGTCAGCCAGCCATGATTCATGCTTTGAAGATGTTTGTGCATCGTTTACGGAACATCGGTCGTTTCATTTCAGGTTGTTAATGTGCATTTGGTTGTTTGGGACATGTGTTTACCCTTGGGTAGTCAGACATGGCAACTGAAAAATCATGAAAATCCAACAAAACATCTATATACGCATTGTATTTTTCATGGGGAAAACAAAACATCTATTACCCTCTGGTTATTTAACATAGCCATGGAAAATGGCCCATTTATAGATGGTTTACCTATTAAAAATGTTGATTTTCCATGGCTATGTTAAATAACCAGGTGGTAATAGGGCATTGTCCAGCCCTGTTTGATTACAAGAGGCTATACGCTTTGCAAGTAGGAATTGACAGCAAGTGATCGACCACTGTTGCCCACTTACAAGTTGGTGTCCACCACTTCGACCAACTTGGTCACTATAAATGACTCTTAGTTATGTTTTAGCTATATGATATTATGATTATATCTCATTGTATATCATTATATCTCATTATATCTCATGATATCTCATGATATCTCATTATATCTCATTATATCTCATGATATCTCATGATATCTCATGATATTTCATTATATCTCATTATATCTCATTGTATCTCATGATATCTCATGATATCTCATTATATATCATTATATCTCATGATATCTCATTATATCTCATTATCTAAAAGTTACCTGGGTTTTCTTCGCCGGTTACATTTCACTGGCTAATTCGCGGCACTTTTTTTCTGCCGCCTTTTGGATCAGGCGAGGTGGACCCAGCACACCCAGGAGCCGGACGTACGAGACTTCTGTGACTTGAGACCAAGTCCAGCAACAAGTTCCTTGGGATCCCAGGGATCTCATGCGAAATGCGGATGGAAAAGCTGGGTGAATATCTATAACAATAAATGACCATATAAATATTCCCAAATCATGTTTGATCATTTTTTTAAACATATGATATCTAAATTAGATCCCCCTTTTAAAAAAGTGGTGCTTGTCTTTTTGTTGCCCAATTTTTGGACTCTCCCGGTTGACTGAGATGATGTGGGGATCATGTCCCCTTTTGAAAAGGACACATGCATGATACATGAAGATGGAAGACACATGTAGGGCCACATGTAGTATGTATTACCCTCTGGTAAACTAACATAGCCATGGAAAATCACCATTTTTAATAGGTAAACCCAGGTAAATCAAGTATAAATGGGCCATTTTCCATAGCAAACTGTTAGTCATTACCAGAGGGTAAAATTTGGGAAGTGCCGTGATGTGACCAATTTTATCATGGCAGTAGGGGATGACTATTATGGCATCACCAGGACGGTCAGAAAGCCGGGTTTTTGTTGCAAATACAACTGGCAAGAAACAGTTCGCATGATACAGATTCGATATTTAGAATAGATTATCTGATTTGACCAAACAGGGTCATCACACTCTAGTGATCTCTAAAGAACAAGGTCCATATGTCCATCACGAGTCAAACCAGTGGGAAAACCGGTAGTCCGAGGCTTCTGCTGATCTGCCCAATCATCTCAGCAAGAGATATCATATATAGAAATGATCTCATGATTCATCATTTCTGAATCAACAAAAAACAGCTTATGTCTAGACTATCTGACTAGAATCCCTGATCTTTTCATGATTCATACACAAAATATTTCTAGAACCCCTGAAGCTGGCACAACATCAGGGGCTCATAGTTGAGCGATAGCACGATAGCAAACTGAGGATTGAGTGAAGTCCGATTCGCCACAAGGACATGTTTCGATTCGCAGCAAAACCATAGATTTCCATACCAAAATGGTGGTAAATTTGGATGATTTGGGGGGTAACAACCCAATTTTTCCACACACCTCCAAAGGAAGATCATCTAAAACGTGGATTTAGGCCCCAAGTTGTCTGGTCGGTGGTTGACCTACCCCTCTGAAAAATATGCGAAAGTCAGCTGTTCACCTTATTCCTAATATATGGAAAGTCATAGAATTCCATGGTTCCAGTCACCACCAAGCAGTATTTCATATCATCCCTATGATTCTCCCAAGAACCTCCCTCCATAAAGGTGACACTTAAATCCTACAATGTGGGGCCCTCAAGATAGCTAAGTTGGTTTATATTATAACTCCAATATTGCCAATAACTATGGTTTATGGTACTTAAAACATCTTATAACTATACTTACTGGTGTTTATAAACCAACTTATAACTAAAAAACAACATTGTATACCATACCCATCCCCGGCTCAAGAATCACCATCCGTACAGTGACGGAAAACGAGTTCTATCCACCAACTAGAGTTATGTAACATCCATTGACATCCATAAACCATACATAGTATAATAGTCATAGGTCTATAATCCAATTACAACATATTTATAACCCATAGGCTCCATGGTGCTGGTATATATGCTAACATAAAGGGGGTATATTGATGGGATTCATGTTACCGTATATACCATACATGGATCCTATGGGTAACCTAATAACATTGTTATAACCTATAGTTATAACCTATAGTTATTGCAACCATCAACTGGTTGATCCCAGGACATCCCCCCCAAAAACTCGCCAAGAGTCACATCGTCTTTGGTGAGTCCGTTGCCACGCAGGTCCAACTCTTGGATGGTGCTGTCCTCGTGTAACAAGCCTTGGAGCGATCAGCAAACCAGGGCATACACGGAAAAAGCTGGTGGATGTTTATCTATGGTACAGTTTTGTGGCCCAACTAACAGTTTTTTAATAATGGGTTTATTTAACATTATATAACCCTAGTAGTAGAAAGTATAGGAAAGATAATTCCATTTATAACTGTTAGTTGGGCGATAACGGTATGGGATTTAAGCAGCAAATCAGATGTTCATTGGGAATGAACATCAACATCAAACCCCGATACTTTATGGAATGTGAAGGGGAAATATCATGGGATATCACCAAGAATATGTCTTTGGCGTGTCTTAAAAATGGATTTTCTTCCAAGAAAATGGTTCGGTTCATTAAAATGGCCTCCACATAGGGGATCGACGGTAAAAAGTACGACATCTGTGGGGTAAACAGGTCAACCACCATAAATTATGGCTACTTGAAGGGCTTTGTACCATGAATTATGGGTAACTATAGCAGGGTTCGATGTTGCTTATCAAAATCACCAACAACTGCGATGTAAAAAAAATCGGGCCGATCCTTGAAGATCTATGATTCATTCATTGGGGTGATCACATCCATGGGAATCTCCATAAAACAGATGCTCACGGCATTTGGGGCCCTGCTACCAGCCGAATGTGCCGAACGTCACTTGTGAAATCCCATGACTTTGGTCTCAACCACAAGGTCGTGCCCAGCAGTTCTGTTTGGTTCTACAGCAAGCCAACTGGCTCCCTATCTGCCTATCTATCAACCCAAAACATCCCAAAACATCCCAAAACATCCCAAAACCAAAAAGTTAGCCTAGTCCTGTGGCTCCCAAGTTACCCAACATTTGGGCACCACCATGACCCCAAAAACCATGTCATTCTCAGGTTCCCGGCTCTTCAACACCTCATGAAGAAAGTTGTCAGCGAAGCTGGGTTCGTCGGGTAAGAGATCCTGACAGCCGAAGCGGGGCCAAAAAAAAGGTGGGTTTCTGTTTGTTGACCTTGTGGATGTGTGATAAGTAAGTTGGTTGGTGGATCTCTTATGCTAGCAGTTTGTGATAGTTGGTGTATATTAGGTAAGTTCTATGAGAACGTTTTTGGATTTATGGTGGATATATCTGTCGGTAGATGGGGTAGCAAAAACCAACTTAGAACTGAGGGGCCCCTTCCTAAATGAACCCACAAAACTGGACCAACGATTTAAGGGGATGTAACGGCATGTAGTCAACTGTTTTTACCGATGGGGGTTTAACCAAAATGGTATGGCTGCAACAGCCTTTCTGACAAGTCCCTAGTCGCAGTGTATGTTTTGGTCGTCGGCAGCCATGTGAAAACCAGCTGGGTGAACCTCATTGCGTAGAAGTCTCTACTTTCTACGCCATCCTCTGCCGGGAGCAGGTAACCAGCTTCCGCCATGGTTTATCGCAGCTGCACGCCTCCGTTGACCCCAGGTCACATCGCAAAACCTCGATTTTCCTTGGCAAGTGCATCATTGCGAACAGTCGACCTTCGCTCCATCGAACACCCTTTCCTCTTCGGATGAAAGGATCCGCCCCCAATTGACCCAAATCTTGTGTTCAGTCGACTGTGCACACCCCTATCTTGCATAGAAAAAAAGTAATCAAACCATCCAAATAATCGGCAGCACATCAAAACGTCTGGAAATATTGATGGGGACATGAAATTAATCTGCAGAAAAAACGCAGAAGCAATATGTACCTTCTGGTAATTTGACATACAGTAGCTATTGAAATGGCCATTTATAATTAATTGATTTGCCCATTAAACAAGATGATTTTCCATATTTATATTAGTTTACCAGAGGGTAACACATGGGAAAAACCTCCACAGGTCTGAGTGCTCACATTAAACCAGAGTTTCAAGACCATAAATGTCGTGGTCCCAGCACAAGCTTGCAACCCATGAATCATTTCTGACGGTCTCTTTCTATCTAACCTTGTAACAACTCAAAAACAATAGAACACTTATCTAGTCATGTCTGTTCTTCTACCTATATATATATATATTATATATATATATATATATAGTCTTGCCACTTGCCTCCTCCTCTTGCTGTGATGCTTTCCCATGGCCATCCATGGCCAGCCTTTCACACTCTACATTTTGTTGGATATTCCAATTTGTAGCAAACAATTGAAGGACTAAACTACAAGCTGGTGCCGTGGTTTGTTGGGTAACTTGGTTTATGACTAAGCAGGCAAACAGCATTTTGTTTCGAACTAGTTCATTATATTATGGGTTTAAAACGCAAGTAAGGTTCAACTGGGGGGCAGCGGCAGCCATCTCCATCCATTTGCTCATGTGGACCCGACCGCCTCCGCGATCATCGCGCACGCCGCCGGACTTCCCAGTCGTAAATCCGGACGCCAATGAAAGCGCCTCTTCCCAGGGTCGCCGAGACCCCCGTGGATAGCGAACGAAGTTGACGCATATATGATATCGGGGTTTTCATAAATATGGGTACCCCAAATAGGACCCCAAATCATCCCAAGATTAGACCATTTGAGTATTAAATCCCATGGTAACTTGGAGATTTGCCTATTTCAAGACCCCCCCCATATCTTCTGGTTGGTGGTTTCAACCCCTCTGAAAGATGTTACTCTTTATTGCTCTGTATTGGGGAGCCACGGGGCGGACGGACAACCCCGCAGTCAATATATGGAAAAATAAAAAATGTACCAAACCACCAACCAGTCTTGGAATGGATGTTTTCTTTGGGGGGAATATAACGAAGCAGTTATGTATATATATATATATATATATATATAGGGACAATTGCCTTGATTCACTATGATATATGGGGGATATAACGAACCAGTTAATGGGGTTATAAACCAACAAACATAACTGGGGGTCCTCATCTTGTAATATATGATCTAATGGGGATATATAAAGATTCTTTAGGCACTAAGCATGGGGCTACCATATGATTGAATATAACAGTAACATGATGTAATGGTCATTTCATGAATTTTAATGACATGTAGGAGTAGAACAGAGATATTCATGGCCACTGAATTTTGAGGTACACTATTGACAAAGCCACATTGAGCATCATGGAGCCCCTATGGATCAAACCACTTTCTGGGAAGGTACGACTAACACAGTTATGGCCCTTAACAATTATTTTTATGGCTTTATAATGATATATGGACCCATATAAACCTAGTTATAGGAGTTATTGTTTTCCATTTATAACTTCTACTTGGGCCATAACTGCAGTCATCATACCCAAACGACCAAACGACTTCCTTTTTGAACGGCTGCATAGGGACCATTTTTTGATTTCATTGTGGAGCGCAGGAAGGAGTATCACTGCACCACCAACCGGATGGTTGACACCCATCCAAAATAATGGTGCAGGATTTCGCAACCATCCACAGTATGTGGCAACTCCCGAAAAAATAGAAAACATCATGAAAAGACAGGTATCACTAAAATTGTTTGTACTACGTATAATTGATGTTATACAAAAGGCATGTATCACTAAAAAGTTTAGTATGATGTCAATCCTCCTTTTTTGGGGTTGCTAAAGCTCGCCCACATGAGTCAACCTATGTCAAGGGATGATCCAGTACTTAAGGCCCCTGCTTAGGTGACTTTACTGTCCTAAATTTAGGATTTATGTCTATAGTTTCTAATGATTTTATGCGGCTTTAATTGATTTTAGGTATGTGCTAAAGCTATGAGATTTTCCAAACCGGGGATGCAGTGATTGCTCTTGTTCCGGGACCATCCAGGATAAATCTGGGATGACGAATATATGTGTACACGTATATGCTGTATAACTATATTAACACACATATTAATACATATCAATACATAACTATACAGCATATACATATATGTCACATGTCTACTTCACCTTAACAAAAATTACACATGATGTTAATGCATTTGGGTGGGTTTGAGCGATATCCCTCATTTGTGGCAATGTGAACAATGTGACAAGGGAATATATGATGTTTCACCAGTTGATTTTTTTACGTATGAATCCGCAATTCGTATTCAGCATGGTAGTATAATATAAACACATATAAAAAACATACAAGTATTTCCAACACGTGACCGGCAAGTTAACACCAAAGTAATTATAGCCGTCAGAAACGTATCATAACATATCTAGCTATATCAGCCATATTGACAAAGCATGACAAAGCTATAAAAACCAACATATCAACGATATCAAACTAAGGCAAAATGTCAACACATATCTAATGTTATCCATCATATTATCCAACATATCACATATCTAGCATCAGGTCACGAAAGGGTCACTATGAAAAACATCGAAGTGTTGGATTCCGAGTTGCCACAGCCTCAGCAAATTCCGAGCTTCCCCACACTGGTGCAGATTCATCGTCGCGCAGGTGTTCCGCTTCCATGACCTGAGAAAACCCCGCGGATCGCTGCGCGGTGAATGTAAAAAATACGCTATACATGGTTAGTACTACAATATGTATATATGTACTATTTTAGGTTATTAATTTGGAGGTACAATTCTAAAATGAACCATCACCACCTATCCATATATCAAATCATATAAACATAATTCTGTGATATTCTGTATATATATATATAGCTATACACCTGTTCCAGTGGGTGTACCAATTGCAGCGACCACCAAGCAGGATTGAAAGTCATCTTCCAATCAGACTGTCTCTGAAAATTTGATAAACTTTGCCTCTTGGGCATTGGGAACATGATGAGTTCATGCGTTCATCGAGTGAATTCTGTTTCGGGAAGCGTTCATTGCGTTCCCGGCAGCGTCCATCTCATCCCCAGGTCGAACGAAGCGCAATTCACCTGCGATGATCAATCCACAGGGAGTGCACCACTTGACCCAATGCCCCTGGCTTCCACATGTCATAAGGGTTTTTGGTTGCGGTTTGCTTGAAATGGCAGTGTGTCAAAACCAATAGTACCCCTGTAGTTCACATCAAAATAGCTGGTAAATGATGGTAAATGGATGTTCATCCCCCTAAAAATGGTATTAATAGGTATTGATCCATAGCCAAATTTCAACCATAGCTACTCCAAAAATGGTCAACTTGGCCATGCACTGGGTGTTGTCATGTCAAGATCTGTTGTAGGAGAGGTGTCATTTCACCGGTTTTTGTGATGTGTTGGGATATCTATTGGACAGGCAATTGGACACAGGTCCCCCAAAAAGATCGGCAAGACCCGTGCGGCCTGGAAATTGTGATTTTCCGATCGGATGTGTTGTTTGTTCATTGATTTTACCCATACAAAAATCTATGGAAAATCACACTCTTTAATAGGTAAATCAACTATAAATCTGCTATTTTCAATAGCTATGTTAGTCATTACCAGAGGGTAAGAGTTTCATGGTCAAATTTCAGCAGTGTATCCTATTTCACTGGATTTTTGGAAAGATCATGGCACATTTCCACGGCATTTTCCGGGAGTGTCCAACTCTTGACCCACCCGAACGCAAAGCCAAGTGACTTCCTTTGCCGCACCACAAGGGTTTGGAACTATCGGGCCATTCATCGGGCCGCGCCTGGCACAAGGTGGTGACCCCCGAATTAATCAGTTGCAATATATATTTATATATTATTATATAAATAAACCTCATTAACCATATGTCTCTCATAAAATTATAACCCTCATTAACCGTAGATATGTTCTCCGTAAACATGAGTTCTTGGAGCTATTTAAGCTAGACATAGGGTCAACCGATTACCAACTACCATGACTACCGATATCATCTATGATATCTATACTGTAATCAAACACGGCATTCGGAAACATCCACCTAATATAATCATAGATTCGATGCAGGTTTTCCCATATTAAAACATATTAAAACCACTTAGAGTCGCTCCATATTAAAACCAGAGATCTTCAATTGCCACATCACCGGAGGGTCATCTAACTTGGCTCACAACAAGTTTTTTTTCCGGCTGAAGAATGCTGGACTGACCTGATTGCTAGCTATTATCATATGGCCACTTTGGGATGAAACTATATATATTTATAAATATATAAACATGAAAATAAAAATAAATGTATATATATATATATATATATATTATATCATCACTCTTTCACTCCTTCACGGGATAGTTCCAATATATCCCCATTCATAGACGATGCCAGATATTGGAAACGCTCAATGTCTGACTCAGTGCTTCGCCCGTTGGGTGAATCCTAAAGGGCAACATCCCGCAGTGTCGAAACGTCCAAAGCGTATCTACCGCAATCTACAGCTATGGCCCAACTAACAGTTATTTTGATGGGTTTATAATGATATATGATACTATATAATTATGGTTTTTTTCATGATATATAATATTATATAAGCCTAGTTGTAGGAGTTTTTGTTTTCCATTTATAAATGTTAGTTGGGCCATAACTGTACCTACTTAATCTCAGATCTACCCTCTGGAAAGTGTTCATGTATGGATAGTGTGCCTATTCACCATGGCTTCTCGAGGACCCTTTTCGCTCGCCTGAAGCTGCAGCTGCTGCCGCAAGTTGCACATGACAAACCTGGCTGGTTGCGCTTGCGCATCCAAATCATCCACAAATTTGAACCACCAGTTTCCAAATGCAAAGGATTGTGCGTCTGCGGGCAAAACTTATACACCCCCCGCAGAATTTTGCCTGGAACCCAAACAAATGTTGCATTATATCATATCTGGGTAATCTTTTCAGTGGTCCCGAAAAATATTAAGGGATACCCCTAAAATTTGGTAAACTACAGCTATCAACTTCAAGGCCACACCTTCTGCATGACGATGTCCGCTGAAGCATTTGCTTTTTGATTGCAGGGCTTGCCGGGTATAGCATTCAAATTCCTAACAAGACAGGGTGCCTGGATGAAGCAGTTTCATAGGAAAAACAACAAGTTGAATGCTACCAAGACAATTGCCACATGGAAAACCTCTGCTGCCTTAGTTACTAATATCTTGAGAAACATACTAAACAAACTCTGCTTCGCCAGTTTGGCACCTGACAAACTAAGTTGAGGCGCTTGTGCTCATGTTTTGGGTGGATGAGCACATGAACCGCTAGTGCTTGACTGCTTTGCAGCAAGACCCGTGCATTGCAGTGTTGGATTTTGGCACCCAAAGAAATTAATAAAGGGTAAGACCGTAAGACGTTCTATTTGATAGCAACATTCGTTTCGTTTAAATGCGCAATACAAAGAATTATTGATGATGAGTGTTTGCTAACAAGTTCTGAATCACTACTTTGCTAGATTAGCAAGTTTCAAAAGTCCTTGACAACATTAATGAAACATGCATGTTTGGCGAGAGTTAAATGTTAACAATATGTTAAAAGAATTCCCGGTGGTTTGGAGACACGACCGCGATAACTAAGAACAACATGTGGGCATGACATTGATTTAGAAAAAACCAAGGAATAGGTAATAAAGTTGTAAAATCAGATCATGGATTTGTCATTATGATGTCTGGGTACTGGTCAACATGGAAAATTAAGTGCTACTAGTACAAAATAATAAACAAGTTTTACGGAAATACTAAGGTGGAATGTTGCAACGTGTTGAATGTAGCTCCAAAACCCTTTTTTGCCAAATCCACCTATCACATGCGTCTCTGCGTCACGAGCTGCAAGCCGCTGGAGCCGCAAAAGCCGCAGGCCGCCGGAGCCGCAAAAGCCGCAGGAGCTAGCTAGGCCAGAGCAACGCCGCAACAGTGCCTGTGCAGGGGGGGAACTCCAACTATGCTTCAATGTCTCTCCTTGATCCTTCGTTACTGACTTCTGGCATCCGGCAACGAGGAAGGGTGGCAGCATGCCACCTAAAGGTGTCTTTACTTCCCCTTTGCTTACTAGTGCGCCAGAGTGCCTCCAGACGCTCCGTTCACATCCAAAAGCGCTGCAAAAGGTTCAATGCACAATGGGCCTCAGTGCGAAGCTAGATTTCCTGGGCTAATAAAGCAAATATCAATGAAATCTTTCTATACAGTCAAAACAGATAGGCTGCTGAGATGTTTTCACTTGTATCAGATTAGACCAACCCAAGCAAATTGGAAAATGTGAAATGGCTTGGCTGATTTCTTTTGGAAAACGCCATTGCACTGTCCAAAGCTGACCTCTGCAAACTTGCTCAAAGCAAAATTGGTTTTCTGTGATGGTGAAAACCAGGAGCCGCAGAGCCGCGCAGCCATGATATCTAAATTAAAGCAGTCCTCACTCACCGGGGCTGTCTGGCTCCAGAGGAGCCTCTTCGTGATCGGTCTTCGGGGCCAAGCTTTCCAAAACATCTGGGAAAAACTTTTTGATCTCTGCTGCCAAGGCCTCGTTGAAAAGAGTCGACCCTTCCAAGGTAATCAAACCGCAAGCGGCTCTGTCTGCAATTGCTTGCAGCCACTGCTGGTGGTCCTTGTTCAGGCAGAGGCCGTGATAGACAGCGCCTCTGGTCAAGCTGGCTTCCATCATTGCGCCTGACCCTGCCGTCACATCAAAGATTGAGGTCACCTTGTACTCATCAAGGATTGCATTGAAAAAGCTGATGGGTTTGGACTCTTGCCAAAAGAGTGGCACCGCTTTGTCGCCGAAGCGGTCTTGCCAATCTTCAGGCGGAGCCGAAGAAGCCGCAGAGCCGAGAACCCGAGCTTTTTCATCCAGCGCCATGAGGGGAATTTCATAAGAGGAGCGAAACTCGACGCCACTGTAGCTGCCCTGAAAAGTTGTAGCTTCTCCACAGGACGTGAAGTTTTCACGCTTGGATGTTTTGACTCGGCCCCTCTGTGTCGGGAAGCGGACTGCCACTGTTTCAATTTTGCGAGCAGCCAGTGGCATTCTTTGCATTCGACCAGCGCGGGCAATGCATCCACCAGAGTAGACCAAGTGCATTTCCTCCGACTGCGGCTGAGCAAGCACAGCCTCTTCCTGCAGATTCTTTGGTTGTGTCTTGAATCTGGAAGTGCGTGGGTGGGTTTACGCGGACAGGAGTCAAACATGTTAGCACCACATTCCCCCAAAGATGGGTCTCACCCTGAGAAGAATTCAGCTAAAACCAGAACTACGGTTGTCGTCAGCAAAGTCGTCAGCAATCAAATCCCATTGACATCACCCATCATGTATGCAATATAAGCATCATCCACATCATCATCATCATCATCATCACCACCATCATGATCAACATCACCATCAACAACAACATCATGTTCATCGTCATGATCACCAGCACCATCATCATCACCATCATCATCACCATCATCACCATGATTATCAGCAGCAGAAGCAGTATCATCAGCAACATGCTCTTCATTGTCGTCATCAACAACAACAACAACAGCAACAACAACAACAACAACAACAACAACAACATGATCATGATCATGATCATCATCATCATCATCATCATCATCATCATCACCGTCTTTGCCAAACACAATAATTAGCATTGTCTTTTCAGCATCACTATTGTAATCGTCGTCATCGTGTTTTTCTTCGTGTTTCTCCAGGCAGATATACCACCATCGAGGCCAACCAATGCGCTGTTGCAGAGTCGACACAATATAACAGCACAAGCGCAGAAACATTCGTGCCAGCATGCAAAAGATATATTTCGTCAGTTCCATGTGATCTTGCAAAGCAACAAATAACTACACTAAGTGCAGTGAACTAACAAGACTGCACATCAAAATGAACCAAGTATCATTGAGACGGCGAACTTCTCTCATTCTGCCATCAAAGACCATTGCAAAGTCAGTTTGGCCCGTGGTGCTAACGCAGAATTCTGCAATCCCTTTCCACAGAGCCGCTTCAGGTTTGGACTGTGCCAACCATGGTTCGGCTCCTGACTCGCAGAGCAGATCCGCTGAGCCGCAAATCAAACGATGGCTGGAGTTGAGGGCCCCAGCATGCCCAAAAACTTTGCCACATGATCGGAAGCTGCTCAGCAAGCCTTCTGGTTTCCATGTCTTGGGCACACTGAAAGTTGCGTACTTGCGGCGCTCGTTCTGGACAAGCTTCCATACCCGCTCACGTTCTGCTGTCAATTCTTCGACTGACTGACCCTGGTTCAAAGTGCTGATCAAGGACGGGGCAGGCGCTGTGGCTGTCACAGAAACACTTTTGGTGTTGGTATCAAAAGCTTTGACAGCCTCACAAAGCTTAACCACCAAGGATATGGAGGCGCCCTGCGAGGCTTCTTCTGCAGATTCTTTGCCCCCAGGCTGCAGCATCTTTGAAAGAGGCTCTCCGCATTGGCTGATTTCACGCAGGTCCTCTCCATGCTGCCCACTCATCAATTCCATAAGGAGGTCAAGCAGGCATCCTGTGGCACGGTTGTACTTCTCCTTCACGGTCACAAGGGCAGATTGATTTGTAAGAGCGCCCCCTGCATCATCATCAGATTCATGGGCTTCATCCTCAGCATCCCTGGCAGCAACTTCAGAGCTGGGTTTGAGGAAGGTCTCCCAGCACTTCATGGGATTGAAGATGCTATCCTCAATCAAGGCCGCGCATGACTGGGCTTCTGTTTCCGGCAAAGTCTTCACCAAGGAGTGCGCCAAATCAAAGACCTGCCCAGGCAGTATTGAGCAGAAAAATCAATTTAATACAGTACTAATAGTTGGCTTCGCGCGGCTGCGGAACGAAAAGGCGCATGGACAACACCGACCATCCCAAAACTTAAAAAGAACGCAGACCCAGCCTGCAACAGCACTAAGCAAGCCGGCCAAAAGCCGTGACTTCCATGCTTCCTGTCCTTGTCCAGAAACGTGTCCGTAGCTTTGGCCACTGTGGTGCTCTTGCAGAGAAGAGCAAGGTGAAGCATGTCCACAAGCCAGGCAGCTATCTCCTGGGTATTGCGATGGACGTGCGCAACGCCCTTGGCAACGGAAATCAATTTCACCAACTTGCTGTAGGCATTGCTGAGCAATTCTCGGCCCCAAGCCAGCTCCAAGCGTTGAATTGCTTCAAAGAAGATACCTGCCCCAGTCGGACCCATCACACCAATGACTTGCACAGCGGCTTTGTGCATGGAGGGGTTGTAGCTGGACCCATTGAACTTGAGTTTCAATGCCGATCCTTGCGAAACACTCTCAACGCCAAGTTTTCGGCACAGCAAAGCAAAGGTCAGAAAGGTGTCTGACAAGGATGCATCCCCGATTGCCTTGAGCTTTTCGGAGGCCTGGATCCTGGCAACTGGCACATCTTTGTCGGAGGTACAAAGCCGAGCTTGTATCGTCACTGTGCAGCCGCATTCCCACAGAAGCTCGACCCATTCCTTGTCCTCAGAGCGGGCATGCCAAGTAAATATGTCTAGAAATTTACAAAAATCAAGGCATGCTCTGAGAGGTGGAATCATGATAGCATATAATTCATTTGCACGCTTTTGCTCAATGTTGGAAATTTATTGTGACTTGAAATGCACATACAAAAAAGTTATACAAGTAAGGCGATGTAATTTGTCGTCTCTAGGAAACACGAAGAGAATAATTGTTGTGTAACACGAAATTTTAGGCTAGGAGCCCCTGTCTGCAAAGCTTGGAACATCGCATAGTACCAGGCCCACAGAACGAAATGGCACCCCACCAGACTCAAAGAAGAATCGAAGCCACCATCCTTCTCCAAGTCTGTGCCGCTTTCACTGACAACGATCATCTCAATGGGCCAGACAATGCGGTCTCGTCCTGTTCTGCTCTTCTTCTGTCCTCGTTGCACTGAGGCCTTCATCGCGGAATCCTTGCTGAAGAAAGAAATGGCAAACTTCTTCAAAGTCTCCACGGACACATCGCCTGAGGCTGTCTCCCATTCGGGCGTGTTTGCAATTCGAAACACACCTGTCCGCAGCCACAAGGCCAGGCCAGCTGCCTCGTAGAGGCCGTTCACTTTGATCGAAGTCTTGCAAGTCTCTACATCCCAGGGTGCCTGCACACAAACTTAGCGCTCTAGAAAGCAGAAGCCCCATATTCAATAACGCATGACAAATGCAGGCAAGAACTGTGCCTTGTATCCACTCAAATCCTTCTCTTTCACGTCTGCTGAAATGGTCAGCGGATGTGTTTTATGCATCGCTTTTGCAGCGGCGCATTTAGAAGGAAGTTCCTTCTTGACCTTATCGGGTGAGAATGACTAGTGTACTCCAAAAACAGTTGCGGACACTGACTGGCACCATGAATTTCCAAATCTTGACTCCCAATGAGGCCCTGGCCCATGGGATGACTTGACCCATCATCTGCATCGCACTGGCCTCAAGCACATACATGTCGGGCACTAGTGTTGAGATGATACGTTAAGGAAACAAGGGCCGGACACGAGGATCTTCTGGGACCGATGGCACAGGAGCCATGACCGCTTATTAATCTGCGCGCGGCAGCGTTGCGCCCACACCGAAGAAATCAGTGAGCCGCTCGAGCCGCTTGAGCCGCTTGAGCCAGTGAACCCTGTAGAAAATCTATGAGGCCGAAGCAGCGCAGGAAGCTGCAAATCTAAGACACTATTAATTGGGAAAACATGTCTTGCATCAGAAAGGCTGCGGAATTGCTTCTTTGATCCAAGCAGATTCAAGCTTATTAGCTCACCTAAACGCAAATTTCAAAACTTCCAGAGCCATCATTGCGCTGAGTTGATCCCAAAATGCCGCGGAAGCCGCGGAAGCCGCAGGAGCCGCTCAGCTCTCAGCAGGAGGTGGTCCTGAAGTTGTCTCGTTAGCCTCTGCAGCTGCTTGCTCCTCCATCTTCTGCTCGATCTTCTTCAACTGGGTCTTCTTCCTCTCCAAGTCCAGTGTCAAAAAGGAGACACATTCCTCCAGCATTGCTTTGCGCTTCTGCATGCCAAAAGCTTTCGTTTCAGCACGAACATCTGAATGTGAGAGCCTCTTCGATTGGGTATTGTTGACGCTCATGTGAAACGGCTCTACTTCCAAAGCTGCCTTGCCATCCTTGAGGAGGGAAAGCAAGGTTGACACATCAGCTAGCCAGAAGCTGCCCAAAGGGTTCGTGAAAGGAGCTGCTCCACCAAGCAATGAATCTGTCCTGAGCGTCAGCAAAAGCAAGGAGACACTTTTATTTTCTTGCTGTTGGATGGCATGCTGGCTGAAGGCGAAGAAGGCCAAGGTCTGAGCGACAACCGAAGAAGCAAACATTGGAACAGCCGCGCGATCTTTCACGATCACAGCGGTCAACGGCGCCGTCACATCAGCTGACCAATGGTTCTTCTTGAGAAGGAGTGCCAAGTCAGCAGTCACGTCGCTGTCCAGCAAATTGCGAAGCACCATCTCCCTGTCCATGCTCACGCCGCAATCCATCATGGTCTGGATGACGTCAGGGATGCTCAGGTAGTACACAAAGCCACTCGGGCTTCCCTTGGGCTGATCCGAGGCGAAGAGAAAGCACTTGGAAGAATCTGCCAGCTTGTATGGAAGAAATGTCATAGGCCTCAAGAAAACAGGGAAAAAAAGGAGACAGAGGATTTAAAAAAACACGCATTTAATCAAAGGCCTTTCAGGTTGGGGAACATGCATGAGTCTACAGATCTCTATATACTGCAAATATATATCTATCTAAATATATATATATAATATATATAATATAAGAACCAAAGAAAGATAGATAGATAGATAGATCGATCGATAGATAGATAGATGGATGGATAGATAGATCGATAGATAGATAGACAGGCAGACAGATAGATAGATAGAAAGATAGATAGATGGATAGAAAGATAGATAGATGGATAGGTGGATAGATGGATAGATGGATAGGTGGATAGATGGATAGGTGGATAGCTGGATAGATGGGTAGATGGATAGATAGATGGATAGATGGATAGATAGATGGATAGATAGATGGATAGATAGATAGATAGATAGGTAGGTAGATAGATAGATAGATAGATGATAGATAAATAGATAAATACATAGATCGATCAAAAGACAGACAGACAGACAGATAGATAGATAAATAGATAGGTAGATAGATAGATAGAATATCCAAGTAATACAGTAAATGTTCGGTGCACAATGGGGTGGATCCCATTGCCATGTTGATGTCAGATAATGCTGAATTAATGGTGCTTGCCTCCCGCCCTTGCGAATTTAACAGGTCAGCAAAGGAACAGCCAGTCCGCAGTCCAACCCTCTTCGAAGTCCATGTGGAAGGGGTCGAAAGAGCGCTGCAAGACAAAGCCACCATCCTTGGTGACCGTCAACTTGCCTTCTGCCACTAAAGCTGCAATATTCGTGCTGGTTCGCACCCATAGCAGCATGTAGTTCGGCTCGCACATCACAGTGAATACTTGGGAGCCGCTTTCATGGCGCTTGAGGAGTGCTTTTGGGCCTGGAGGGGTGCCATGTGACAACGTCACGCCCAGCTGCCGAACGTGGTGCTTACGAGTTGCAGCAATGGCTTTGATAGGGGTATGGCTCAAGAGCCACTGCCTCGGATGTGGGTCATCGAACTCATCACACCACCTGGCCTCGTTGAACTCAGCCTCGGTCAAAGCCATGTAACCCACGGTGACGGGCTCTGCTTTCGCCATGGTAGCCGCGAAGCCAAGAAGCCGCTCGCCACAGCAAGATGTGAACAGATGTAGGTTTGAGCTGTGGATGCTGACGGCGCTGAAGGGTGTCACATGTTCTAGAAAGACCGTCCTCCAGGACCATCTGATTCATATCATAGAAACATCACAACCGGTACATTGAATCTGACTGTTGATTTCTTCTCAGCTTCTAGGGCCACAGCATGAAAAAGGGCTCGGCAGCACCTGAACACATCAGCGCATGACGACATGCATGTCGCACAACAGCCAGTGGCAAGATAATTAGCAACCTTCGAAACGGTTCTCTAGCCCTTCCACGATAAGATGCAGGGAATAAAAGGAAAATCGTCTACACGGAAAGGTACCTCAACGACAAATGCAAAACCCTGTGAAGACTTCAAGGAAACAATTTCCTTTTGCATTGCCTTTTCACTCGCAGCCTCACGGGCCCCACCCGACAAGGGCACGAATCTACCCCAAATCAACCCCAAATGAAACAGCACATCTCTCAAGAAGGCATTGCTTCTGGCAAAGCCCGCAGCTTCGGATTTGGATTTAAGGCTTTCATGATTGCCTCTTTCCATATGCCTGAGCGAATCAGGCGAAGATTGAAGTGGTGGAGCGGGTCTGGACGAGGCTGTCTGCGATTCCCCTTGCTCTGGATCGAATGCCAAGAGTGGCACCAAGCTTGCACAACCTGTTTCGTTGTGCCAGCAGGAGGGCAGCTCTTCAATGGGCTCATCAGGATGCGACCGGTCACTGCCTCATACAGCGTGCAGCTGTATGACCAAACATCAACTGAAGGGGACAGTGCATGAAAGAACTCATCAGGCTTCAGGCCCCAAAGCTCTGGTGGCCTGTATGGGCCAGTCACGTACTGGTTGAATCTCAAACCATTCGGCCATGCCAATGCCGCTGAAGCCGCTGAAGCCGCTGAAGCTGCTGAAGCCGCTGAGAGGCGGGAAAATGCTTCAGCCATGCCAAAGTCGATGAGCTTCAGCTTCCAGGGATCTTCACACCAAATTACATTTCCGGGCTTCACATCGAGGTGAACAATACCAATGCCGTGAATGGCTTCCAAAGCGGCTTTCAGCTGCAGCGCGAATGAGCAGGCGCTGCCATGACTCAAGGGGCCGGAAGTCGCCAGCACTTTCTGCAGACTAGGGCCTGCATAGTCTAATGCGATGTGTGGAAAAGGGACTCGCTCCTCTTCTACAGCCAAAATGTCTGGAAACCAGCATTGGCAGCTCAGGGGCAACTCTTTCTCCAAGCGCCGCAGGACAGAAACTTCATACTGCAAATCATCCTCCCTGCTGGAGTGCTTGAACACCTTGATCACAGCCTTTCTCCCCACATCGTTGGTGCTAAGCAGCACACAGCCATAAGATCCTTCTCCCACATACACACAGGAATTAGATCCTTCCTCCTGCCAGCATTGAAACTTCCCAATGCGGGATCCTTGCTCTGGTTGCGCATCTTCCACTGCGGCATCTGCGGAGGTAGTTTCCTCGCCTGCCGTGCTGAACCGGAATGGAATACCATGACTGCGCGAACACGAGCGCTGTTCTCGGAAGAGATCTTGCGATTGCCTGCGGTACTCTGCTCGTTCAACCTCTGAGAGCTGCTTCCAGGCCTTCCCCAAACGCTTCATCTCTCTGATGTGTTCAGATTTTGAAGCGCCCTTCCGAACTCGACAGCAGTTCTTCATGAAGAGGGCAAATGGCCGGCAAGCTTTTGGGGCCATGCCCTCAGCAACCGCCTTCATACGGAATGTGGGTTTCCGTTTGGGCCTTGCATTCCGAACCATCTGCCGATGCTCCTGCACTGAATGCTTGCCCTTGAGACGGAGAGTAGGCTTCCAAGGTGTAGCAGCCATGGTTAGTGGGAAAAGCCGCGAAACCGCTGGGCCGCTGAGCCAAAAAAGAAGGCTGGCAAAGCACAAAATCTAGCAACCTCTGTGGCTAGCTGAACGCCTCACTTCAACTATAAGAAGCTGGGTTCCCAGCAAGTGAAACCTGCAGATTGAAGTGGTGGCAAGGGACCTGATGCTTGGCCAGGGGCATGAAGCTGACAAGCATTGAAATACAAGTAGCCCTGCCGTCAACTTCGGCTCACACAGGATTGGATATTTCTGAGAAGTCGGCAAGAGAGCGCTAATTAGCCACCTTGTCACAGAAAGAGCCAGCAATCGAGAAATCCACACCACGGTCCTCACAACAGAATTCTGCATGCTAATCAGCACCCTTCCAGGCATCTATTCAACCTTTTAATGCGAAACATCAAGCAATTCACGACTTGAAAGGTGTTCATAGGGAAAGGAAAGGTCTTACATGCATGCCCTCTCGTGGGAAATATGTGATTTCACATTGCAACTTCAAAACCTAAGCGCCTGGTTCAAAATGACAAGGCCCGAAACACAATCAAAAGTAGTTCTACCGCCAAGTTGGTGCCTGCACTACTTCGGCTCACATAGGATTGGATGTTTCTGAGAAGTTGGCAAGGGAACGCTAATTAGCCACCTGGGCACAGAAAGAGGCAGCAATCGAGAAATCCACAACACTGTCCTCACAACAGAATTCTGCATGCTAATCAGCACCCTTCCAGGCATCTATTCAACCTTTTAATGCGAAACATCAAGCAATTCACGAAATGAAAGGTGTTCATAGGGAAAGGAAAGGTCTTACATGCATGCCCTCTCGTGGGAAAATATGTGATTTCACACTCGCAACTTCAAAACCTAAGCGCCTGGTTCAAAATGAGAAGGCCCGAAACACAATCAAAAGTAGTTCTGCCGCCAAGTTTGGTGCCTGCACTACTTCGGCTCACATAGGATTGGACGCTTCTGAGAAGTTGGCAAGGGAACGCTAATTAGCCACCTGGGCACAGAAAGAGGCAGCAATCGAGAAATCCACAACACGGTCCTCACAACAGAATTCTGCATGCTAATCAGCACCCTTCCAGGCATCCATTCAACCTTTTAATGCGAAACATCAAGCAATTCACGAAATGAAAGGTGCTCATAGGGAAAGGAAAGGTCTGACATGCATGCCTCTCGTGGGAAAATATGTGATTTCACACTCGCAACTTCAAAACCTAAGCGCCTGGTTCAAAATGACAAGGCCCGAAACACAATCAAAAGTAGTTCTGCCGCCAAGTTTGGTGCCTGCACTACTTCGGCTCACATAGGATTGGACGTTTCTGAGAAGTTTGCAAGGGAACGCTAATTAGCCACCTGGGCACAGAAAGAGGCAGCAATCGAGAAATCCACCACAAGGTCCTCACAACAGAATTCTGCATGCTAATCAGCACCCTTCCAGGCATCTACTCAACCTTTTAATGCGAAACATAAAGCAATTCACGACTTGAAAGGTGTTCATAGGGAAAGGAAAGGTCTTACATGCATGCCCTCTCGTGGGAAATATGTGATTTCACACTCGCAACTTCAAAACCTAAGCGCCTGGTTCAAAATGACAAGGCCCGAAACACAATCAAAAGTAGTTCTACCGCCAAGTTGGTGCCTGCACTACTTCGGCTCACATAGGATTGGATGTTTCTGAGAAGTTGGCAAGGGAACGCTAATTAGCCACCTGGGCACAGAAAGAGGCAGCAATCGAGAAATCCACACCACGGTCCTCACAACAGAATTCTGCATGCTAATCAGCACCCTTCCAGGCATCCATTCAACCTTTTAATGCGAAACATCAAGCAATTCACGAACTGAAAGGTGTTCATAGGGAAAGGAAAGGTCTTACATGCATGCCCTCTCGTGGGAAAATATGTGATTTCACACTCGCAACTTCAAAACCTAAGCGCCTGGTTCAAAATGACAAGGCCCGAAACACAATCAAAAGTAGTTCTACCGCCAAGTTGGTGCCTGCACTACTTCGGCTCACATAGGATTGGACGTTTCTGAGGAGTTGGCAAGGGAACGCTAATTTGCCACCTGGGCACAGAAAGAGGCAGCAATCGAGAAATCCACACCACGGTCCTCACAACAGAATTCTGCATGCTAATCAGCACCCTTCCAGGCATCTATTCAACCTTTTAATGCGAAACATCAAGCAATTCACGAAATGAAAGGTGTTCATAGGGAAAGGTGTTCATAGGGAAAGGAAAGGTCTTACATGCATGCCCTCTCGTGGGAAAATATGTGATTGCACACTCGCAACTTCAAAACCTAAGCGCCTGGTTCAAAATGACAAGGCCCGAAACACAATCAAAAGTAGTTCTACCGCCAAGTTGGTGCCTGCACTACTTCGGCTCACGTAGGATTGGATATTTCTGAGAAGTCGGCAAGAGAGCGCTAATTAGCCACCTGGGCACAGAAAGAGGCAGCAATCGAGAAATCCACAACACGTTCCTCACGACAGAATTCTGCATGCTAATCAGCACCCTTCCAGGCATCTATTCAACCTTTTAATGCGAAACATCAAGCAATTCACGAAATGAAAGGTGTTCATAGGGAAAGGAAAGGTCTTGTATGCATTCCCTCGCAATGGGAAAGGGTGTCATTTCACATTTGAAAATTAAAAACTTGAGCACCTTGCTTCAGCCCAGGGCAGCCAATATTTTAGGGGCAGCCTCAGGGATGTCTTTCCCTTTCCAATTGCCTCAGGCTGCCAAGCCAATGGCAACTGAACTTAATAATAAAGAAATTCTTGAGCAGGGAGTGCAAATAAATACATGCACAGGACCTGAGTGCTTTTTCAGTCAAGACACAGCGACCGAGAAACGCAAAGTTCCTGAGGACAAATCAAATGCCACGAACAATCGATGTTTGGGAATAAGGCCAGCTTTCCAGTCTCCAATGCGCTGAGTGTCTTAAGAACGTGGATGCATTTGCAAGCATTTACCACACACATGTGGCTGGTAACCTCAGCCTGGAGAGCCTGCATCTTTGGACAGCGCTGGTTCGGCCAAGACTGCAAATGCTCAACCACTTTCCCCAAAACATCGTCAGCCGCAGAGCCGCACCATCGGCCGAACACCTTGCTGTAACTACCGTTCCTCAGATACTAAGGAGGAATGGTATGAACTGACTCTGGAAGGCATGATGCTCTTAGTACCTGATGTTCTTAGCTGTGGTTCCATTGGGAGCTGCATTCCTGGCTGGCTCGCGCCAAACGTCCCAGAGCTTCCAAAGTCTGCAGGAAATGGGTGCCCATGAGCTTTGATGAGGCGCACTCAATGGCGTCCAACCTGGTAAATGCAAAAGAGTATTAGTGTGAAGAAGTGGTAAGCTACAACCTTACAACATCGCGGCCCCAACATTGGCAACTAAAAGCAAGGCCCAATGAAACATGCTCATGACGGGGAGCAAATCCGGATCCACAAGCCATGACTTCTTGCTGTCATTCACGAAAATGGCATCTAGCGAGCCATCCAGAAATTGGCCACACAAGCTCAATGCCCCTGCAAGGCGCAACTTTCCCAAATCACGATTTGGCCGCAGCTTAGTGCCATGCTTGGAGATAACCCGGGTTGGCATGTAAGCCTTTCGCTGCCCGACCCCTTGTGTGTCTCGAAAGAAATTGTGGACAACTGCAAGCAAAGCAAATCGCGGCTGCGAACTGGCTTCAAGCACAAACTCAGCAAAGCCAGGGGATCGACGGTATGCAGTCAGAATCACGATACCCAATTGCTCACGACTCTCAAGGCGTTGCATGTATGGCATCTTCAAGATATCCATCAAATAGCCTGTCACCTTGTCACCTCCTTAGGGGACAACCCGCAGCGAAAAAAACACATGGTGCCATGCCATATGCATTGCGACTGTGGGTTACAATGGGCCCCGACAGCTTGCACGGAGAATGCGACTTGCAATGCGCTGTGAAGAAAATTGCTTTGCAATGCGAATTTA
Organism: Cladocopium goreaui; assembly: GCA_947184155.2. Taxonomy (NCBI): domain Eukaryota; class Dinophyceae; order Suessiales; family Symbiodiniaceae; genus Cladocopium; species Cladocopium goreaui. The sequence goes on along the minus strand of CAMXCT020000115.1, from coordinate 113,486 downwards.
TGAAAGCTAATTATAATTAAGGCATATTGATGCAGTCATGAAATGTCTGCATGGAGGCATGAGCTGCACACCTATGCTTCCAGAAGAAAAATCAAGGCTCGGTGCTTCGTCACTGAATGCAAAAAGCTCCCTCTACAGCTGTCCAGAAAACTGAAGGGAGCTGCTTGCGTTCGGAGGAAAGGGTTCTCAGTGTGTAAAATCTGGAGCATCAAGTTGCCAGGGTCCTTGCCAGAGGATTTGCTGCCCCAGGATATGCTTGGGTGCCCCCTCCAGGCCCTTCTGCGTCAAACATTTGGTGCATAGGGAAAGGAAAGGTCGCACCATGTTGTTGAAAGGTTATGTATCGTTCTCATACATACATACATACATCCATCCATACCATACCATACCATACCATACCACACCATACCATACCATACCATACCACACCATACCACACCATACCATACCATACCATACCATACATACCATACATACCATACATACCATACATACCATACATACCATACATACCATACATACCATACATACCATACATACAATACATACAATACATACAATACATACAATACATGCAATACATGCAATACATGCAATACATGCAATACATGCAATACATGCAATACATGCAATACATGCAACACATCCAATACATACAATACATACAATACATACAATACATACAATACATACAATACATACAATACATACAATACATACAATACATACAATACATACAATACATACAATACATACAATACATACAATACATACATAACATACATAACATACATAACATACATACATACATACATACATACATACATACATACATACATTACATAAATACATAAATACATAAATACATAAATACATACATACATACATACATACATGTTTAGATGCATACAATGTGTATCATTACTATTTTTGATTATTAATGAAATCATTATCAGTAAAATGGTGTGTTTTTCATATATGTGCTAGTTTCTAATATGATGTATGATATTCACCTTAGAAGACGATGATAATCAAATTTGCTGATGTGGTCTCGAAACATCAATGTCTTTGCACAGCTGGAAGGTAACATATCTCCTTCTCCAATGGTGGAATTCGACACCCGGCTCGATAAGTCATATAGGCAGCCAAGGCTGCCTCACAGCAATACCAAACATGCCAAACAACCACAACCACACTGGGAAAGAGGGGCCTGATGCAATGCTGCCCAGTTGCTACTGGCAGCTCAGCATGATCGAAACCTCTGAACAGAAACTCCACCAACGGCAACAAGTTGCCATCCTTTCCCTCAATGCATCGCTTGGCAGCCTCTGTGCAACAAGCAGCTGGCGACCCCCCCACACTCAGTCAAAGAACGAAGCCAAGGAACTTTGCAGGCAGCTCGCTGGACACGGCTCCATTTCTCGCTCGTTTGCTCAGAGTCTGCGGCCTTCAACCACAGCTTGACAGCAGCAGCAGGATCCACAGGAAGCGGCGCCATGCCTCTTTCATTGTGGGCAGAAAACCTTTCATTGCTATATTTGAGGAATCCCGACCCTTCCATGCAATACACTCATAGAAATTCTACCTTTCGATTCCAGAAATGCGGAGTTTCAGCCTTGAATGTCTTCATTTTACCTTTCATTGCAACCCCAAAACTAACCCCCTGGGCTCTCACGAGCCAGGGGCGTATTACATCGGGCAATGCCCTCTTCAATACGGGGCTGGCTTGCACGAGCCGGGACCGTAATGATGAAGCTTTTGATCCTTCAATACTGAGAACTGAAGTAAAGCAGATTGTCTAGGGCAATGCCCTTTCGAATACGGGCCTGGCTTTTGCAAGCCAAGGGCGTATTACTATGGGGAGCTTTTTTTGGCTTTTTTTGCTGCATGAGGCTGGCACATGACAATGCGATTCACTGTCATCCGACCTTTGAGAACATCCCTGTAACACCCCTTGATCGCCGAAGCATGCGAATTGATCGCACAAAAGACCAAAAATCCTTCCATGTCGCTACTTTCTTCACTGTAGCCTTTTTGCTACCATGCTTGCAGCCAGTAACAGCCTTGCCCACAATGTGAAGCTGCCACCGGGAACCACGAGCTTCTGCGCAGATCTTGAATGCAGAAGCTACCAATGCACACCTCACAGGGACATGTGTGCAATGAAACTATGTTGCTGCACTAACCATCATGGTTTTACGTCGCAACGGGTCAGACAACTGACTTATAACATACCCTTTCCAAAAGTGGTGGCTTTGTGAACTTTAGCCTGGCGATGTCTCCAGAAACTTCCAATGAAAGTGCCCGTGTTCTTGCTGCAGCGCTGAACCAAAGAAACAAGTCTGGTTTCCATTGCTTTCTATCCGAAGTCTCCACTGCAGCTTTTTCAGCAACCATCTTCCCGAGGCCATAGCAAATCAACAAAGCCGCAGCCTCAGATCATCCAATACTAGTCATATAGGGTCATAGATATGGGAAAAAAACAACCTCATTTAGGGTAACAAAAAAAGTCCTCGCAGCTTTTGAAGCATGCAATTGCAGCAGCTTTACTTGGTCTGTACAAGTGCAAACCAGCTGAACCGCTCAAGCCGCGGAGCCGCTGGAGCCAAGTTGAAACAATGTCCTGTGAATTATATAAAATAAATAGTAAATTAAATCAATTAAACAGAAGGCTCGACTATCTACCCCAGCGGGTGCCCTGCAAGTACATCCTCTTGCAATGGCCCTTTTGGCCCTGTTTCAGCACAACCTTGGCAGCTTTCCGCTTCGGTGTCCTGAGGCCTTTCTTGAATTTGGCAGCACTTCCAGCATTTCGTGGCAAGGAAAAACGTGCTCTGAGCTTGGCTTCCAAGGGCCCCTCCTTCGGCTTCCTCTGGACATTGACCAGTTCTACCGGGGCTGAGCAAATGGAGGCATCACCGCTGCGATGTGCAGCTGGAAGGTTCCAATCTACCAGGAGCAACGTCATCAGTGTAGCCAATGCTACCACCGGAATGTGCATGGTATTGCCGCCCATCGATGCCAAGTCCGATCCTTTGATGCTTGCTGGAAAAACCATCCGATGGAGAGGGAATCCATGTAGCAGAAGCATCTCGTGGGGCACAATGGCCCTTTGAAGCTGGGCAACGATGAGATGGGAGCGTGGCGTGACAGTAGGCAGCTTGCCGTCAACACGCTCTCGTGCCCTTCCTAGACTCTGTGATAAATCGCACGTCAGCTGGTTAGCTTGCCCAACCCACTTCTGTGACAATCTTACCCAGAGGTCTCTTTGCCGAGGCAGATGCAAAAACAACCTATCGGGTGAGCATGTAGGAACGCTCTGTCCAAGGCTGTTCTCGTGCGCATGCGCTGCATGCTTCTCTTTCCATTTTGTCCTGCAAGATGGATCTGGAAACCCTGCAGAAGCAGCTTCCTGCCATCGTTCCCTCCTGCAGGCCTGAGATTCACACACCAGAGGATGATCATTTGGCAGGAGGCGCTGCGACA
>CAMXCT020000115.1:0-105000 GCA_947184155.2 Cladocopium goreaui | reverse complement strand
AGAGTCTTTGCCACTGCTCCCCGAAATTTTCATTGGCATGTAAGGGATCCTTTGAAGCAATGCGCACTTGATGCGCAGGATCCTGACCAACCCAGACTAAATTTGTGAAGGCTTCGTGATTGGCCAAGATCTGGCCGCACTTCTGAGCCGCAGTGCCTTGGTCAGCCGCAAAATGCCGCACTTGCTGCAGAAACTGTTGCAAGCCATCTTCGTCTACATCTCCTTCCAGATCTTCAAAGGCACGACGGCTCACTGCCAAAATCGAATCTGCCATGGACTGAGATTTGTCTATGTCGTGGGATTCAATGGTGTTGGTCTCTGCATTGCCACCAGATCTGAAAACACCAAGCACTCCCTCATGGATCAACTGACCCATCTCAGCCCACTCCTTCAAAGAAGTAGCCGCAAAGCCTTCAAAGCCGCAGGAGCCAGCAGGCATTCCGCATCTGTATCGCACAATGCGGAAGTCTGCCCTGTCATCCACTGAGATGCTGATGCATTTGGCTTGCTTCAAACGCTTCTCCCGCAAAGATCGGGTGACCCAATGCATAACAGAGATCATTCTGTGTAAGCCTTAGATCCAATGGAAGCAAGCAAAAAAGGCTGCAAGAGGACAAACTTCCCCACTAGACCGACTAGGACTGAAACAATGGAGGCAAGTAGCTTTTGGCCACAACAGAGCATTGCCTCCCCCAGGCGTAATCTTCAGTCTGAAAGTGCTGCGCTGCGGAACGGAAACTTGTTAACCGTTTGCACGCAGACCACGCCCTGAGCCAGTCTGCTGGCTGTGGAACATTTCCCCGAAACAAATCCTGGTCTTTCAGGTCGTAAGGGAGAAGCTCTGAAACAGGACGATCGGGACTCAAGAAGAGATTCTTGGCTACCCGGTGAACAGTGCACTCCGCGTGCTGTCTGATGGAGCAGGCTTGCATACACTTCCTGCAATTTAACTAAAATGAAAGAGGCACCATCCAGCATAATATAATACTTTGAATTTGGCAAATTCGCAAAGTATCAACTTGCTTTCAAATGCCTTTTGAAACATCAACCTTCTGTCCTGGATTTAATCTCGTATGAGCCCCACTTTGTGGACATCCGGCTCCCTAGCCTCAATGACACAATGTTCAAAACGCAATCCCTGCAGCCTGCTGCATCAAACTACAACCATGCTTTGGATCTACAATTCTATGACAGAATACCCCTTAGCCGAGAAACAATCTCTTGCGTTCCTTAGGATCTCTGGCTAGCACATCCACCAAATGCGCACAAAATGTGCATCCAATGCCCCATTCGCCGCCACGGCGGGCTGGGCGCTCAGCTAGCCAGATCGTGCGGCGAGGCTTGCCCCAAGAACTGTGCCGCAAGCTCCCCAGATGTTCCCAAGACTTTCTGAAGCGAATGAACCTGAAGAAGCAGGATGAGTAATTGAACCGGGAGAGGGAAAGAGAGATGCTGATTAGGGTTAAATTGGAATAGGTATACTTCTCGGTAGTGCCCTCTTACACAATCACAACGCGTCATCCCGTAGTGAGGCGTAAGCGATTACATGCACTTCGAAGCCAGGGAAGCCTGGACAAAGTCGTTGCATTTATCTTGCAGGATTGTCTTTTGCTTGGAAAAGGCTATGCCTCTACTTTTCTCCGAGCGAGGTTCTGCACTCTGCAAGTTGCACATCCATCTCAGATTTAGCAGCTTGTTGCGGTACATCGATTTCCCCCACCCACCCATGCCCAGCGATTTAGTAAGGCGAGCACGCTACTGTGAGAAGTATACCGTCCCAGCAAAAGCTAAAATTGTAGGGGGATCATCCCTCTAAACACAAGATTAGCCCAAACTTAGCCAGTGCCTACAAGGAACGATGCAAAAACACAGTTGGATGACATTCGTTTCTCATTTGTCATGCTTGGAATTACTTACTAGAGTTCCAATTTCTAAAGGAATATTTATGTGGCACGCCCTGCAGCTCATTAATTGTCAAGCATTGCATGCATGGAAAATCTGATCTAAAAGACACTGAAGCGTTCTTCTGTAACAAGCATCCAAGCTGTGCAGCTAAAGTTTGAAACAAGAAAACGCCTATGCCAAGCCACTTACAGCGGGCGCATCTCAAGTGAGAGTCTTCGGCACAGTGCCTCTTCAAATGCTGAGCCTCTGTCTCGTCTGCAAGGCCTGCTGCATATGAGGCCACAGACGCTGGCGCCGCAGAAGCCGCTGAAGCCGCTGAAGCCAGAGAAGCTTTGGCCTTTTTCCTCTGCTTGGGCTGACCAGCGGAAACGCTTTCCCCACGCTTCCGTTTCCCCTTAGGCTTGGAGGCGGCAGAACCAGCCGCTGTCAATCCCCAGCGCTGTCCAAGGTTTGATGGAGGCATGAAAACGAACACACTATCAAGATGTCAATGTCGAAAATGCCTCTGTTTCATTGTATTCTATTTCTGCATGTGGAGTCACTTCTTTGACTTGACTTCAAACTGGAATGGTGTTTGCCCCCCAAAAAAGCCTCTGAGCCTTTCAGCAGCAACGATTTGAAATGTTGACTCAACGTTCTCGCTGCTCGCAAATTCAGTCTACATATTAAAAAAAGAATCACGCAAAGAAAATGCAGTCTAGCCAAGGGCCTTCAACCCGCGCACCCCCGTGCTGGAGCAGCTGCAGCTTGGAGGGGGCCACACCTGACCAGCAACATGCTATTGCATGGAGGATTGGTGAAAAAAAGGTGCTGATCTGGTCATGAAAGAAGGAAACACTCACGCAGAAACATTGCAACTGGTATGGTTGGTTGAATAGTAGGAAACAAACTTATTTTCATTGGAGCCTATTTCTGCATGTAAAGTAAATTCTTCAATAAATATTGAAACTATCTTGGCCCCAATCACATGACAATACCTCTTAGCCTTCAACAGCAATGACTTTACATGCTCTCTCTCTATCTCAGGGTAGACTTCCAACCGAATGTAACAATAAGTTACATTTACTTATTATTAACAGCAACATGCAATCCAGAAAAGGGCCTTCAATCCGCACACGCTTGCGCTGGAGCAGCTGCAGCTTGGGAAGGGCCAAACCTAACCAGCAACGTGCATGGTGGTTTGGAGAAAAAAAGGGGTGGCGATCTGGTCCTGAAAGAAGCTCATGCTGAAACACTGGAACTGCTATGGTGATTGTAGTAGAAAACCCCCACTTAATAGTAGTTACCTGTTCCTGCATGTGAAGTGCTTTCTTCTGACGTCATATTGGAACCATGTTTTCCCCAATCCTTTCAACAGCAATCTGTTTACATCCTCTCTCCAACATTATCTCAGCGCAAAATTTCAATCATACTATGTAACAAATTATTAAATTATCATCATTATAATATGAGCACCATGCAATCCAACCAAAGGGCCTTCGATCCGCGCACGCTTGCGCTGGAGCAGCTGCAGCTTGGGAAGAGGCGCACCTGACCAGCAACGTGCTGTGGCATGGAGGATTGGGGAAAAACAAGCCGATCTGGCCGTGAAAAGAAAATGCTCACGGGGAAACGCTGCAGCTGCTATGGTTTCTACAATTCCTGCTATTGATTAAAATAAATACATGCAATGGTATTGACTAATAAGAAATTAGCACGATGATGCTACTCCCTTTCCTCCTCTCAACTGAGAAGTGCTACAGCCCACTTCTTTTTTCCATGCGCTTGCCATGGAAAGTCTGTGTTGAAATGCTGCAGCTTCATGCAGCTCGATCTGCCCAGTGATCATGCTGGGACTTTTCAAAAAGTGCCGCTTTGTGCAGCTCTGCGCCATCTAGACGTCTTCTGCCCAATCGTCATATGGGTCCACGCCACCATCCTGGTACTGGTGACGATCGTCCCACCACTGACTGCCATCCCCCCACCAATTGTTGCCCCAATACTCCTGCTGAGCCGCTGGTGCCGCTGAAGCCTTGGGAGCCGCAGTAGGTGGAGCTTGTTGAGCAGAGTCTGCCTGTGCCGCAGGAGGTGGAGCTTGTTGAGCAAAGGCTGCTTGCGGGGCTGCTTCTGTGGCTGTGGGTGGGGCTGCTGCAGCAGGAGCCGCTTGAGCCGCTTGAGCCGCTTGAGCCGCTTGAGCAGTAGGAGGCATCATGTTGGCAGCACCGGGGGGAGGGACTGAGCCGCGAAAAGGTGCAGGGCCACCCCAGCCGCTGCGTGCATGATCCCATCCATCACGGTTTTGCCGATAGCCGCCAGAGCCGCCAGAGCCGCCACTCCAGCTGCCTTTCTTGCCCCCGCCCTTGTGTGCTGCACGACTCTGGTCCGCGTCACCAGTCTGGCGCATGGTCTGCACACAGTATGACTGGGCTCCCCTTACCATCAATCCGAGATGTAAGCCAGCTGGTGCCCTGACACAGCGACCAACGGCGATGCTGTAGGGGGCACCCACTGCATCCAAACGGCGGATGAGCTGCATGGCCATCACGTGGTAGCTCCCGCCCTTCTTCACAGCCAGAATCCGCTCCTGAGACATGCCACATTACGCCCAAATCAATGACATGCCAATTTGTCAGGAAGAACATTGTAGATCTATCATAGTTACTGATTCATGTCAACCTTTGCATTAAACAATTTCAACATATTAAAAATTATAATTTGAAACCCGGCCCAACTAGTCCAAGCAATTTCAAGAAACAGTTCCATATTTGAGTTTTAGATCAAAGCTATGCTTTTAGAAATGCGTAACACAAAAACGCTCAGAACAAAAAAGTATGAGCGCATCAGCAAGCCCCGGCTGACTTGAAACCAAGAATCCACGTAGTAGCCATCCCAGACCAATGAGAAGTCATCTCCGCCAGTCCCAGTCCACATCACGTCCACCTCCTTCTTCTGCCGGACCATGAAGTCATCGTTGGCAAAGTCCCCCTTGACAATCTCAGCCTGAATGGAAGAAAGCAAGAAGAGGCACGAGCCCTGGAACTTGGGTTGGTTAATATGCTATCAGTTATCTATCACTTAACTTCTAAAGTCAACCTTATTGAAGAAAACACAAAATAAAAAAATGGAAGGGGCTGTCCAGGCCTTGAGCGTGAATAGAGGGGTTGTGAATTTCCTGTTGGCAGTCTGGATGGGGAGAAACCGCAGAACATAGAAGAAGCCGCTGGAGGTGACCCAAATGGATTGGTTGGTCATGCTCGCCCCGTCCACCAGCTGCCCATAGCCAGGCTCCAGGACCGAGAGGAGGACCAGCTCCTCATTGCGAAGGGTGTTGTCGGAATCGGCCGCAAAAAGCAGTCCAGCCTTCTGCATTGCTGCGTGCGAAGGCTCGAAGCTCTTATGGAAAAAGCTGCTCTTCAACAGCATCTTGTTGCGAGCCTCCAAAGGCATTGCCTGCTCATCATCTCCCTGCAAGTTGACCAAGCTGCGAGGTTCCGATCGAACGGTTCCCAGACAGTCTCAGAAATGACTTCGCAAACTGCAAGCAAACCTTGCCGTACAGGCTCATGTGCAGCAAAAGACCATCGTCCCTGTTGAAAGGGAGAGCCCATCCACCCCAGCCTTCTGCCTGCCAGGGAAAAAAGAAGCAATCCACTGCCACATACAAAAACCTTCAAAACTGTTCAGATCGCAGCTGTTTTGTGCTTGTCTTTCTCACCTCTGCTTTTTTTGTTGATGTTGATTTTGTTGTTGTTGTTGTTGCTGCTGTTGTTGTTGTTGTTGTCGTTGTCGTCGTCGTCGTCGCCGTCGCCGTCGCCGTCGCCGTCGTCAGTGCCGTCGTCGTTGTCGTTGTCGTTGTCGTTGTCTTTGTCTTTGTCGTTGTCGTTGTCGTTGTCGTTGTCGTTGTCGTTGTCGTTGTTGTTGTTGTTGTTGTTGTTGTTGTTGTTGTTGTTGTTGTTGTTCTTGTTCTTGTTCTTGTTCTTGTTCTTGTTGTTGTTGTTGTTGTTGCTGTTGGTGGTGGTGGTGGTGGTGGTGTTCTTGTTGTTCTTGTTGTTCTTGTTGTTCTTGTTCTTGTTGTTCTTGTTGTTCTTGTTGTTCTTGTTCTTGTTCTTTATCTTGTTTCGTCGTGTTCGTCTTGTTCTTGTCGTTGTTCTTGTTGTTCTTGTTATTCTTGTTGTTCTTGTTGTTCTTGTTGTTTTTGTTGCTCTTGTTGTTCTTGTTGCTCTTGTTCTTGTTGTTCTTGAAGTTGCTGAAGTTGCTGATGTTGTGATGGTTGTGATCATAGTTGTTCGTTGTTGTCACTGCTGCAATCTTTGTTGCTGTCATTCTTGTTGTTATTGATGATGTTTTTGCTGTTGTTGTTGGCGGTGGTGGTGGTGGTCGGAGTGGGGGTGGCGGTGGTGGTGTTGGTGTTGTTGGTGGTGGTGCTGCTGCTGCTGCTGGCGGTGGTGATGGCGGTGGTTGTCGTTGTCCTTGTCGTTGATGCTTTCATTGCTGTTAAGTTCCAGACCAATGCGTGTTGCTATTCGTCTTGATTGTTCAGTTCTTGTTCCTGTTCTTGTTTTTGCTGCTGCTTCTGTACACATGTCGAGCTGTCGTTTTCGTAGATATATTGAAAAAAGGTTCTGGTTGTGGCTGCTGTTGTGGTTGTTGGCTTTGTCTCATTGTCGTGGTTGTTCTAGTTGTGGTCACTGTGGTGGATGCGCTTTCCTTTGGTGCTGTGTCTGTGGTCGTCGCCATCATTGCAATCTTTGTCATCATTGCTGTCCTCGCTGTCTGGTTGACCTTGTTATCCATGGTGTGGCGGTAGTTGTGTTTGCTGCACATTGTAGTTGTAATTGTTGTGTTTGCTATCGTTGTGGGGATGCTTATTCTCGTCGCTGTTGTTGTCTGTGGTTGTCGTGTTCGTGGGTACACTTGGTGGCCCTCACCTTGCTGCTGCTACTTCTAGGCTTTGTTGCTATTGTGTTTGATCTTCTTGTTGCGGCTCTGATTGTTGATTGTTATTGTGGTTGCCGTTGGTGTTGCGGTGGCTTCCTGTAGATCCTAGCTGCAAGTTCGATCAATTATTCTTCCTGGGGCTAGTCAAACCAGTGAGGACGATGTTCTATTGGATTCCAGATCGTGTGTTGTTATTATCAAAGCATGTTTTTAAGCCACACATCTCCCAGCGATACGCAACCCTGTCCTCTACTTCTTGCAGATCGTATCCCCTTGCTTGCCCATTCATGACAAAGGGGTAGAGCATAAATTTCCCGACGTACGTGCAGCCCTGGTCAGAGGTCGCAGCTTCCGTGAATTGGTCCAACATCTCCCGGGCCGCAGCAGCAATCTCAGCGGCTGGAATCAATGAGAAGCTGCGAGAAAAAAGGGAAGATTTGAACAGTTGATGTCTTCGGACCCTGATTCCCCTGTGGTAATTTCTGGGGCCCTATTCTCTGCCACACTCGCATCCGACACTACCCTTCATGCGAGAGGCGACTTGCCAGCGCGGAGGAATGCTTGAGCGCTGCGGGAACTGCTGAAGCAAATCCTTCGCTTGGTCCACCATCGTTGCATCGGGGATTTTCATACCTCAGGGGATCTCTCAAAACATTGGTGTTTCATCTCAGTTAACTGCACAACTTACCTCTGATACCTTGCAAGGTGGTTAACAATCAACTAAGTTTGCACAATATAATAACAATAACTATCATTACTATAATAGTACGAATAAGCAATCGACCAATCTTACAATGTTTTACAACAGATACCCAGCATTGCCATTTTTAGACATAATAAAAATAACAGCAGCCATTTGGCCCTTTTTGCATCTTTTTGCTGCTTAGGGGCTTGCACAGACCTGGTCCATGCCTTGCGCAGTCTTTTTGCCACCAGGGAAATACGAGCTCAGCAGGACATTGAAGCCAGCCAAAGCCCAGGTAAAATTCACCTGCGTGTCGTACGTCTCCTGCATCCACAAAGGGGCCGTGTTGATGTCCAAGGTGAGCCGCTGGATCTGGTCACCGTTGAGGAGGCAAATGTTGTGCTGGAAATTCCTCAAGTTGCGCCCCAGAGTCTGAGCAATGTCGACCCGTTGATCATGGGCCCTCTGTGCAACTGCGGTCACCTGGAGCGCTGCCTCTGCTTCAAGCGCTGAACCCCCTTGAGCCATCACTGCCGCTTCAGCCGCTTCAGCCGCTTCAAAGTTTTCAGCAAGCTGCGACGGCAAGGCTTCACCATCGAGATCAACAGGCGTGCCTGTCACAACAGGTGTGCCACCTGGCTCTGGCCCCTCAGCATTCTCATCGTTGCTAGACTGGGCACGCTGCCGTCCTCCACCAAAAAGATTGCGCAGCGCAGCCGCCATCACAACTGATCAAGTGCCAAACGAAAGCCGCCAAGCCGCTGAGCCAGTGAGCTGCTCTTTTAGAGGTGAACCGTCCATGGGATGAGTGTAGGTCAAACTCACTGCGTTGATGATTTTTTGCATTCGACGGCATCAAATAATTGGGGATGCTTTTGGGGTTCAATGGTAATTAAAAGCATCAAATACCCAGGGTGTCATCAACCACACCGGTGGTGCGAGCCTCGGCTGCAGCCGCTGAAGCCGCAAGTGCCAAGCCGCTGAAGCCGCTGAAGCCGCAAGCAACCACCTGCGCAAGCAAAGTCATGTGGAAGCACTGCATGGGGATATGAAAAACAACTGGTCACCAATGCTTGAAACAAAAAAGAAGATTCGTCCTTAAAGAATACGTCCATGTTTTGAATTTCTGATCTCATGCTTCTTTGGTCTTCACACATACACACCACGAATGACAACATAATTCTTTGTTGACTAAGGATGATGTGGGATATGCCCTGTTGGACCAAGAGTGACCATACATTACCCATGGGAATGACATATATGCAGTGACACATATAATTTAATGAAGTATAATCTATCTATCTGTCTGCAATAATAATTTAATATAAACCCCAAATCATACTAAGTAGCTCAGCCGGCGATGATGCAATGCCTCCAACAGCAGGGGCGCAGGAGCTGCAGGCCAAGGCAGCAGCAGGCGCGCCGCAGCAGCCGCAGGAGCCGCGCAAGCCGAGCAGCCGCCAAAATGCCTGACAGTGGCAGGGAGCAGAACCCTTCAACGAAATGAGTCCACCCTTCCCCACCATCCAAAAAAAAAACTCGCAAAGAAGGGTTGAAAGCTGCAACCCAAAGGTTGAAATGAACACTCAAGGAAAAACGACCGGCCAATAGTGCCTCAATCAAGAGCGCTGCTCCCAGGGATCTTCTTGAAGTCAAAGGTTGAGCGATGGCCAGGCGATGTTAAGCAAGAAGCAACAAAAATCCAAAAAAATAAAAAATGTCCAAAAGGATAACCCAGATATTATATCATGATTATATTATATATTATCATATCAAAAAGATTAAATGGGAGATCTTACAAACACACTGTTGGGGGTGCCATGCAAATTTAGTCAGTATCCGTACTTATCGAAAAGGGTGCAATGGAACCTCTTTCGGCAATATAAAAACACAACACATGACAAAATGGATGTGCAAGAAGAAGCGAATTATCTAGATTGGAGTTATCTAACATATGTCATATGTGCAAGGTTTGCTATGCTCTGGACGTGGGGAATATCCTTCAAATTCTGGCACTTTTTGAATCCGCTCTGTGCCCCTCAAAAAGCCATGCTTGGGCTCTGGCCGATATGGCCGATAAACCATGAAAATCTACAGTTTTGGCCCAACTAACATTTATACCATCTGGTTATGACTAACATAGCCATTGAAAATCACTATTTTTAATAGGTAAACCATCTACAAATGGATCATGTTCCATGGCTATGTTAAATAACCAGAGGGTAAATGGAACTATGACTCCTATAACCAGGCTTATATATCATGAAATAAACCTGGTGGGTGGTTGAAAAACAATCTCGAAAAATATGAACGTCAATAGGAAGGATGACATCCCATATATGAAATGGAAAAATAAAACATGTTCCAAACCACCAACCAGTATATCATTATAAACCCATTTACTGTTAAGGGCCATAACTGTAACCCCATCAAAATCTCGGGAACTCTTGGCCAATACACCGCATGTGACTTGCTCCAAGCAGCGACAACTTTTGGAGCTGCAACTCGTTCCGCGTCTGGCACAAGATCAGTGGCTGAATTCACGGTGCGCGCAGGTTTTTAAGTACTCATGGGGTAATAGCTAAACACTTATAATATCTTATAATATCTTATAACATCTTGAAACCATTTTAACATTCTGATCAAATGCGATCTACTTCCAAAAGTAGGATGATCAACAAATTTGATCACAAAGGGCGCAAAGCATTCAGGTTCACCCACATCTTTGTCATCTCAGGTTGGTTCAGTGCAAAGTGAGTACCATTCGGTACACCCAAAAAAAACCTTCGCTAGCAGAAAAAAACGCAATCTGGGACTTTGATGCGGCTGAAACCAATCACAACACCCCTTCACCCCAGTCGAATCCCTTCGACACATCAACTTTTCACTTTCATCCTGATCCGCTGGAAAGGATCCCGTTTTCGCCCTTGAAAGTGGTATCCTCAACACCTGTTAGCTCCAACCCCGCTCCCAGCCTCCTCGTCCAAGGGTAGTGGCACATAGAGATTCTGCGTAGGATCTTCTGGTGGATCTCAGCATCTGCAATTCCGAGAGTTTTTTTCGCCCAAAAAAACGCCAAACAACCCAAGGATGTCCAGAAACAGAGCGTTGATCAATGGTTTGTGAAACAATTGAGGCAGCCCTAAATGGATTTATGTGTCCATAAATGGGGGTACCCCAATAGCTGGAAGGTTTATAGTATTTTATAATGGAACGTCCTATTCAAAAGGATGATTTAGGGGTACCACCATGTTAGGAAACCTCCATTTAATAATCAACCAACCAGTGGAAAAAAACGACATCGTTTCCGGTCAAATCCGAGCTGGCAATGGGGCTATTCCCAGCTATGTTTATTGGTGTATAAACCCGATGAAAAGTATCGGTATATCTACCATAAAGCCAAGTGAAATTAGAGTTATGTGGCCCCCAACTTAGCTAACGAACTGGGGCACCACCTTGTATAATGGGTATCATTAAAACATTCATAAACATTCATAAACCATATATAGTTATTGGAGTTATAAACCAACTTAGCTATCTAGGGGGTCCCACTTTGTATCTGCTTCAATATACTATCATGTCGTAAGATACACATAGCTCCTTAGCTCCCGCGTAACCACCGGATAGCATAAATACTATCAAAATCTCTAGAATGGGGGGTGTTTGACTAGATTCCCGGATTACTTTATGCTCTACTACGTTTTCACTTGACCACCTCACTTCCTGATGGGTGTGGATGTGGATGTGAGAAAATCATCACGTCCGCAAAATGTATATCAAAATCATATAAAATAATCATATATAATCAAACATAATCATATATCATCATATACCATCATATATAATCATATATCATCATATATAATCATATATCATCATATATATAATCATATCTCATCATATATATAATATCATAAATAATCATATGTAATCATATGTAATCATATATCATCATATATATAATCATATCTCATCATATATATAATATCATATATAATCATATGTAATCATATGTAATCATAAATAATCATATATAATCATATATCATCATATATCATCATATATATAATCATATATAATCATATGTAATCATAGTATTTCTTGGATTCTAGTGTTCTATATTATTCTAGATTCGAGATCCAAAAGTCATGACACATGGCAGGGTGGATTCAAAGAGCTATTTGCCTAGCTTCACCCGCGATACACATCCCGCAGAAGGCAAGTGGTATTAATAACCTAGGTTTATGGTAGATATCCCATGAAATGGGAGAAAGTCTATGGGATAATGTGTGGGATATTAATGGGATAATATGGTTAATAATCAATAGATATGGTGTATGGTTATTAATATCTGGTTGGTGGTTGACCTACCCCTCTGAAAAATATGCTCGTCAGTTGGGATGATTATTCCCAACTGAATGGAAAACTAAAATTCATGTTCCAAACCACCAACCAGTAACATGGAATAGATGGTAATAACCAAAATCCAGTTCGGCGACGTTATTAACGTGGGATATACCCAGGTCCATATTGCAATGGCTTATGAACTTCTTGATACTTCTGGGTGACTTTATGTGCAAGAAAACTGGAATCGAAGATTTTGGAAGATACACTCCCAAATGGCTGCACATTTAAGTGGTAATTCCATTCCCCAAAAGGAATCTTAAGTTGATGCTGTATTCTCCGATACTTTCTATTAAACACTTATTCCCCAAAGATTTTTTCGGATTTCCCATGTTTTTCGCAATGGCCCTTTTCGGTCTTTTTTTAACCCCGAGTCTTCCAAGTCTTCCAACGGCTCCGAGGTGCTTTGGAAGGCCCTGCGACTTGGAAAACAAAGGTACTGCATATGTGGAGGGTGCAGCTTCTCCGCCTCAGGAAACGCGGTTTCAGAAATGCCCTGGATGTCTCACCCTTGAGATATCTTGAGATCATTTTTTGGAAAAAGAGGGGGCTTTCAGCTGAAATGCCGGGACAATGAATGGTACAGTATATCTATAATATTCTGTAATATATGTCATATAATATGACTGAGGATCAAAATGTGTCACTCCTGAATCTCCTGAGTCAGTGACAAATAAATGCCCAACCCAACAGCCCAGCGTGTCAGGACCCAATGCACCGTGATGATACGATCTATCGCTTTGGAGTGGTGAATTAGTCATCCTCTCATCCCCTCCTTGCCGCTTGTTTTCCGACAATCCCTTGAGAAAATTCAATGGAAACAATATGTCAAAACAATCAGCCATGTCCAAACTTCTCCTCCCGATTTGGGATACCCTCCTATACGCATTCATAGTTCCATGATTCCATGGGGATAAAACATGATAAAACACCATTTGTAGATCATTTCCCAATGGTTTTCCCGTGGCTTTTCCACATCGTCACATCCTTCCGTACCCAGGAGACCTCGCGGCCCCGTTCCCTGCGTAAAGGTCGCTACGTCCCAAGGAACCTCCACCGGAAAGGGCTCTTCCAAGGCAACACCCGTCAACGCCTGAGGCGGACCACAAACAACCTCCATGGTACCTCCATTGCCAGTGGCTCTTCAATGTTTCAAACATGATCAAACATGAGAAGCACCATTTTTGTGCGTCTGAAAAACTATATAAGTGATGATTGAGACCCACCATTGATCAACAAAAATCACTTTATACAACGAAAGCACCTTTTTGTTTTTTGCCCACCCAAAATGGTGATTTCGCTGTAGAACTAAGTGGTGATTGATCAATTTTGTTCGGGTCGCCTTCTCCCTTCGTCCTGGAGCCATGATGGACCATCGGCTACTGGGGACACCAAGCTTTTCTGGCTGGTGCCATCCTGTGACCATCGAATTTCTGACCATCCAACAACATCCGAACCAATTAGGTGCTCCTAGTTAGGTAAAAAAAATGCTTATAACTAGGCCAACTTTGGGGATTATGTGAGGTAGAACGGGACATCTATATATTGGTATGTGTGTATAGATATATATATATATAGAGTTATCTCAATAAATATATATATATGGAGTGATATATTTATAATATAGTCATGTATACATATATAATCATATATATATAAATACATAGTTATATATATATATACAGAGTATCTATAGTTAGCTGATGCTGGCCGTCTCTATAAACCTACAACCAGCTGGCCTGGTTAAGTTACGTTCAATTCAGAGCTGGGGGTCCAAACATCCGCGAAGTCCTTGGGTGACATGCGCTCAATGGCACTCCGTGGAACAGAAGTTCCGGCCTGAGGGGCATACTACGGCAATACGGGACAACTATATAAATATGGTGTATCCTGATGTATGGTAGATATACCTATTGGATATATAACTGCAATAACTATGGATAACTACTGTGGATGGTTGCGAAATCCTGCACCACCAACCGGATGGTTGAAACAGTTGAAACCCTCTATATATATATATATATGTATAATATATATATATTATATATATACATAATGGGATGTTTACCATCGATCAATTGGTGCAGGATTTCGCAACCATCCACAGTACTACGGCAATGCTGGATGACTGGCACAGTAACACGTGCAAGGAAGATCAAGAAAGTAAACGTACATTCGGAATGTGCCCATAGCTAAGTTGAAGCACATTTTTTTGGTGAACCGGGGTTTATGGGAAATATCATTTATACCATTTTATAACTACCTAATGGATGTCAATGGGGTGTTTATAAACCAACAAACATTTCACTGGGGAACCATCACCTTGCACCAAAAGGGCCAGATGTCGATCGGCTGTCGCCCTCTAGGAAATCCCGAGATTTCACGTTGTCATATGCAACCCATGGTGCTGGAATATCTACCAACAAAACTGCCCAATATTTATCACCCAGTTATGTAGGTATACCAGCACCATGGGTTGCATATGGGAATGGTGTATCAAACATATTGGTAAATATACCAGACCATGGGTATTCGTTATTAGTCGAGAGTCCAGATGGTTATGTTCCGATTGTCATGTTGAGCCTACAGATTTTCCAAATTTTATGACCAGACGGAGAATGGAGAAAAAATGGGCCAGAAACCCAGCGAAATCAACTGCCAAGATCCCTACCTCTGAAGATCGCAAGAAACAGCTATAGATCTCTTAATATTTCTGCTTGAGAAATACGATCTATGATATTTTGTATTATAGTTATATATATATATAATTATATAATATCATATATGTACATATATATATATATATATATGTGTGTGTGTTATCCATGGCTAGTAACACAGCACCTGCAATATGAATATATATATATATATGTATATCTAATCTATCTCAGGCATTTCGGAGTGAAATATCCATTCAGCAAGAAAACATCGACTGTCTATGTCATAGTTTGCAGGCCAAGCTAATCCAAGAGTATCCAAGATACCCTCTAGTAAACTAACATAACTATGGGAAACCACCATTTTTAACGGGAAAACTCACTATAAATTGCCATTTTCAATAGCTGTGTCACAAATTACCAGAGGGTAGGGAGACTGCCGAAGTCACGGGGATACTCCTAAGTCATCCAAGTCACTGGGGCTCCACCATGACTTATGAAACAAACTCATGGGCCCCATGATATTTCCCATGAAAATGTCCCGCAAAGTATCCCTTGGGCATCAATATCATCCCAAGTAAATTCGACTTCTTTCTACTTTCGATGTTTTGCAGGTAAAATTATCCTCAAAATTAAGACCTTTTCCAGTTCTACATGGTTATAAATGGGTACATTTCAGGTTATTTCATGTTATTTCTATGGGGTTATCATTCCATAAATCGGATGATAACTGACTTATAATCTGTATTTCGGGCCGGCCCAGGGCTGCAAGTGATTGACCAAAAAATCGCGATCCGAATCAAGGCAACGACGCTCACAATCTCCACAAATCGTTCCGAGCGAATCATCGCCGCCTCAAAAAACATGGCGATTGCAGAGAAATCGGAAATCCCCAGCGAAAAATGGAAGTTTTTGAATGGGAAAATCGTAGGAAACTCAGGGAAATCATCTGTAAATGGAGGTTTAGAGCTGGGAAGATCATGAATCATCGAACTATTGCTGGGGCATTTTCCAGCTAGCAATGTAGCAATGTTTGATTACCAAAGGGTAGCCACTTCTTGTGCTTGGTCTTGCTGCATGCTCTTCTTCGTCTCCTTGATCCTTCTCCTCTTCTTGACCCCCAAAAATCGTTAATGGTGAAATTCAAACCCCACTAACATTAACATTAGCACTTCTTAACCCCAGCAACATCTATATATTATTAGATTAGTTAATATCATTACACATTTCTTGATCCCTCTGTTTCCCCTCTGTTTTCTGCTTGATCCAACAAACCCTATCCAACTCGCGCCTGAATGCCATCCAACCAGCTCTGAGGCCGTTTCTTGAAGCGCTTCCGCGCATAGCGCGAGGTGACCCACCTGGACAGGACATCCCAGGTTTGTGGTTAAGCCATGGAAATCATCCATCAAACAGTCGACCCATCCATGGGATCGATTCTGAATCTTTTCGAAAAGAAATCTCGATTTCAGAGACTGCATCATGGAATTTGTTTGAACTATATATAATATTATTAATTAATTATGGGATCGATTTTTGTGAACTACTTTTTGTATCATTCCGTTCCATAACAACAAATTAAACTAACTAAGAAAACATCTTGGAATCATCCGCCATAACTGGGTGAAGATGAATACCCCCCGCTCTTCCTCAGACGTACCCGCACGTAAGGATGATGCAACGGAAGGTAGGTAGGGATTTTCTGGAAATTGGGAATTCTAACAACAATAACATGATTTCGTCTTTTTTAAGAGGCATGGTTCTAAATGCTTAAAAAAATCTCAGCCCTGCAAAGCCTGGGAATTCGGGGATGATGTCAAGTGGCAGAACTTAGTGACACTTAGTGGGTGCCCAAATCATCCAAATCCATCTGAATAAAGTGAATCACCACATTTCATCCCACATTTGCTGGTTCCTTTTCGACCTGTTTTTGACCATCATTTTCCGAGTCCGACATCCCCATATGTTTGGTGCTGGTCCCACGTTCAACGAATCCCATGATTTCGAGTTTGAAGCAAGACGGAATTCTGTACCATCTGGTTCTTTAACATAGCCATGGAAAATCTCAACCATAAATGGAGGTTTCTAGCTGGGAAAATCATCTATTTCTATGGGCCATCTAGCCATCTATACCATGGCGAACTGTTAGTCATAACCAGAGGGTAATTCTGTAATCCCGGAAATCCATGGTATTCTCAATTCCAACACCGATCCAAGCCACTTCGGTTCTACCCGGATGCGCTCTACCGGGAGTGGCTTTTCTCGACCTTTGCCCGGTGAAAGCCAACATTTGGGATGGTACCTATAGTTGGGATTCAATGAAGATTTAACCAACCGATATGGAATAAATAGCTGGAATTGGAGAACATATCATCATCCCTTCCCCCTTTTTCAAAATTAAACACCCCCAGAAACCATGGTAAAATGTCAAAAACATATACATCTTTGGGACCATGGTCACCATGGGGCTGTTTAATATGAACGGTGGATGGCGGATTTTGGGGGTACAGTAGCTGTACATCAACCGGCAATCTTGCTAATAGCTTAATATGCTAATATGTGCTTTAAAATTTGTAAACAAACACAAACACACATAAATATATATTACTATATTTTATAATGTGTATATATATATTTGCATACTATATATATATATATACATACTATATATATATATACATACTATATATATATACATACTATATATATATACATACTATATATATATACATACTATATATATACATACTATATATATATTATTATATATATATTCTTATATATATATATATACACATACTATTACTATATATATATATACATACTATATCATATATATATATATACATCATTCTTATTGACCATGGTGATGGTAAATTGTTGCAACTCAAGTTGCATCGAACAACAGGATGATAAAGGCATGTAGACACTAACTAATCTATAGTCCCCCGTTAAGAAACACTGAAAACCATGGTGAATGGTCCCAACATGTCCCAAATATGTGTAAATCCCTCAGGTTTTACATGGTTTTACAATGTTTTACTATATTTCCATTTTTTTGTGGGTGATCATAAAGCATGTCATTCTATCGCTAGAGCTCCACTTAAGATGCACTTAGATCCACACCGCACATCGCCGTGAAGAGAGATGGGAGAACGGCTGAGATATTCTCAAAGCCAAACCTCGGATCGCGGGGATCGGATCGAAGCTACCCAGGTAGGCTTGGAGGTGGTTGAGCCCAACCATCGGCTGAAAAATGATGGAGTGAAAGTCAATCGGATGACATCCCATATATGAAATGGAACAATGTGGAAAATATAACATGTTCCAAACCACCAACCAGATAGACGTAACATGACGAATTACATTCGGTGGATCGCATTTTATCTACTTATGGCTTGGAGCAAGCCTTCTTTATCTGTGGTTTGATCATGGACTTCCATCTGAGAATTGTGATCTCGCCAGGAAAAATCACGCACAGGGCATCACAGGGCTGTTTTTGTCTAATGTCCAGGCTGCCCCGCTGGCGAAGTGGTGCATGGCAGTCTACGCCCTGAAAAGCGGTGACATCATTTCATGAAAGAGACAACCATTGAACATCGGACCATGGTGTTTTAACAGTACCCAAGGGATGTTAGGAAACACAAAACATGGATTCTGGGATCAGCTGGCATTGGATCATATCTGGGTCAATTATAATATTTCACTCACTAATCTGAATCTTGCGGCCATTTGGGGATGATTTCCCTTATAAACCATGATTCCAGGGCGAACAGGAGTCTCGGGAGAACAGGGTTCGGATCTAAATCGTGTTCAAATCTGATCAAATTTACCCAGATCATATATTGGATCATGAATCATGTGATAAAAATCACTGAGTATAACTCATGTTTTGGGGATGAAACATGATGAAACCATCACCCTGGATGGGGACGGTGGCAGGAAAAACACGGATCACATCTGGTTGGTGGTTGAGCCCAACCCCTCTGAAAAATCATGGAGTGAGCTCGTCAGTTGGGATGATGACATTCCCAATATGATGGGAAAGTCATAACATTCATGGTGACATTCCCAACTGAATGGAAAGTCATAAAATTCCATGGTTCCAAATCACCAACCAGCAATTTTAGGGATGATGGGGATGGACATAACAACACATTACAAATGTGAAAGGAACCACCAGCCAGCAAAATTCTGGTGCCGCATCTGAAAGCCAGCAATGATGTAGTGTGTCATTCTTCAAATCTGCAGCCAGATTGATGAGCTGATAGGTACGGTGGCTGCTCGGGGGTTTCAGTCATTTGTTCACATGTTCCATTCGTCTTGGGCAAGATCAGACAATGTTGATCTAAGTTTTTTTTTTTAAAAAAAAAACATGCTAAACCAATAAGGCTTCACCTAGTACAATGGGGCAGCTTCACCTTCCAATCAACAACATTCTGGATACAGTAATTCATATTTAACTCAAGAACTGATTTGTTTTTTGCAGAAATTGAAGGTATCTTCAAGCACAGCAGCACCATCATTACAGCTTCTACTGTAACCCGTTTGATCCGTAGAGGTTTTCCTATCCTCATCTCTCTTGCTTCAATCCGCATATATATATATATATATATCGCTGTAATTTGTTGGTTAACTTGACCATTCTGAGAGCATCTGATAGCAATATTTTAATAGACAGTTATTGAATTCATTTACATTGATTGCTTCTTGATGGTAATGTTAAAAAATGATGAACTGCCATTACCATTTATTTACCATTCATTCATCATTGATGCTTAACATCAGCATTCCGTTTCTGGTGACATCTCCCATCTTTCTTTTACCAGAAACCCTGGTTTCGTTGTCCCATCGCCTGGAGCAATGCTTCACTGACCACATTGTTCCTGGCAAAAGTTTGAAGCCAAAGGTGCGGACTGGGGCGACTGCAATAGGATGCTGATCTACACGTATTTATAATAACTTCAGCAAGTGTCCAAAGTCCCACTTAGCAAAAAATAGCCTTTGAATAGCCAGCCATGTTTGATTACCAGTAACATCATGTAACATCAGCAAGGGCTTTTCAGGGGTCGTCTTTCACAAAAAAATTCTCCAGTTGCCAGTTGCCCCCCAATTTCACGACCTCAATGAGATGGCATGCGTAAACCGAGGCACACCTCGGCGCTGGAATGAAATGCGCGGATTGGAATGTACAGTTATGGCCCAAGTAACAGGTGTAAATAGAAAACAAACTCGTATAACTAGGGTTATACATCATGAAATAAACCCATCAAAATAACTGTTAGTTGGGTCATAACTGTAACATCACTAGAGATGTTTAGCTGCAAATGTGCTTGTGATCCTCCTATATTCAATTTGAGGTTGCAGGATCCACCACGAATCAAATAGTGTCATGACATGCCACTGAGTCATGAGTAGGGGGTTAGTTCGCCCCAGCCACACCCAGCTATTTGCCGATGATTTTCCTGCTGGATTTGCTTAAACTATACTCTTGCGGGGTCTCACTATGACTCTTGTGTTCAAGAAACCTCAAGAACGCGGCATCCCCCATGCGAGTATGGCTCTGTATAATCGGTTGACTGGCAAAATTGGACGAAGGGAAACAAACGAAACACCCAAAATATGCAGGGCCATTGATATCTACATGTGTGAGCCAAACATGTCTCTCAATAATCTATATCCAGGAAGTATCTAAACGGTTTCATATGATGTTTTCCAACAGGAACCAATTTGACAAAATTCATTAACCAGTGTACCTAGTTATTGTTGTTCCAAGCCAATGATATAGCCATAACAATCCCCTCAAGGCTGCTCCCAGGGCAAATACAAGGGGGAGAAACTGGTTATATAAATAGAGAGGGTAAGAGTCCGCACTTTCCCAGATTTTGATTTCCCTCTTTGTGGTTACCATTCGCCTTTTTTTTTCGGATCGAGCAACAGAGTTTATGTATAGTTTCACATCAAAACCAAATATTCCAAATAGTTTTGAACAGAAAGACAAAACAAATTGAAACCACTCTGGCTGCTTAAAAAAATTACCCTCTGGCTACATTTTTTTCTGGCTATATTGAAACCACTCTGGTAATCAAACTTGGCGAGCTAGAAAATCTATGGTCATGACCATGGTTACCGGAGAATCCTCCGAAAATTACTTTACTTCGTGTGATCCCCACCATGACATTTATACATTTTCTTACTGGCAAATCTTCTGGCATTCTATCTGACATATCTTCTGACATTCTATTTGCCATTCTATCTGGCATATCTTCTGGCATATGATCTGGCATATCTTCTGGCATTCTATCTGGCAAATCTTCTGGCATTCTATCTGGCATATCTTCTGGCACTCTATCTGACATATCTTCTGGCATTCTATCTTGCATATCTTCTGGCATATATTCTGACATATCTTCTGGCATTCTATCTGACATATCTTCTGGCATATATTCTGACATATCTTCTGGCATATCTTCTGGCATATCTTCTGGCATATCTTCTGGCATTTCTATCTGGCATATCTTCTGGCATATTTTCTGGCATTCTACCTGGCAAATCTTCTGGCACTCTATCTGACATTTTATCTTCCTACATGAGGTCCGGCAGGGAACACTTGGCGTGGATACTCGCGGTTGAGGTCCGGCAGGAAACACTGGGCGTGGATGGTCGTGGTTGAGGTCGGCAGGGAACACTTGGCGTGGATACTCGCGGTTGAGGTCCGGCAGGAACACTGGGCGTGGATGGTCGTGGTTGAGGTCCGGCAGGGAACACTGGGCGGGGATGGTCGTGGTTGAGGTCCGGCAGGGAACACTGGGCGTGGATGGTCGTGGTTGAGGTCCGGCAGGGAACACTGGGCGTGGATGGTCGTGGTTGAGGTCCGGCAGAGAACACTGTGGATCGCGGGTCGCAGTTGAGCAAGGACGACGAGGACGACGAGGACGACGAGGACGACAAGGACGACAAGGAGGACGAGGAGGAGGAGGAGAGGAGGACGAGGCAGGAGGAGGAGGAGGAGGAGGCAACTGACATAAAATCTAACAACCCTCACCTGGCAGGTGGGGAAAAAAGGCTATTTACCCGGCCTGGTAATTTGTGACATAGCTATTGAAAATGGCACATTTAGTTCATTGATTTACCTATTAAAGATGGGTGATTTTCCATAGCTATGTTAGTTCACCAGAGGGTAATGGCTATTTAATTTAGTGGAATAAGAATGGAATAAGAATGGAGTACAATGAAATACCAAATTATACAATGGCTATTTAATTGTTATTTAATGGATAATTTAATCGAATAAGAATGGAATACAATGTAACGAAATGGCTAACACTTTATAACGCATGATGACTAATAATAAGAGACAGTGAACGAGGAGCTTAAATCTTATAATGGAATAACAAAGAACTGATTAACACATAGCTGTAGATAAAGGGAAGAATAATACTAGTAACCACCAAATTATCATTTAACCAAGAAAATAAGAGCTGTTCGAATAATCATGGAATAGTAGCGGGATAATAGTGGGCTATCCCACATATGAATCACAATTAAGTATATTTAGTTACCAGTGAGTTTCTATCTAGTGGCTATTGAATTATAGATCAACGAAGTGAAATAATACATAATATTGAGCAACAAAATAATGGTTTGACACACAAAAAAGGGTGAATTAATGGTTATTTGATGGAATAATCAGGGAATACTAGTGAGATAATAGTGGGTTATCCCATATATATATATGTATAGATGGCTTATAATTCACAGTATTTACAAACCAGTCATATAGTTACGAGTTAGTTACTATTTAATGGCTATTGCATGGAATAACAACGGAATAATTAACACTTCATCATAGATCAAGAAGTAGAATCACAATGGAATAATAGTGGAATAATAGTGGAATAATAATAAAATAATTAACTCTATGTAATGGCTGTTTAATGAAATGATCATGGAATAGTAATGTAATGATATAATCAGCACTTAATAGATTATGGATAATTTATTCTATTTTATGTCTATTCATGGAATACTCATAGTATAATAAAGAAATAATGCTGGGTTGTCTCACATATAATGGCTATTTAAAAGCTATTTAATTGCAATTTTAATGAAATAGTATAAAGTGAAATAATTAAGTGTATAATGAAATAACAATGGTATGTCTAATGAATAATTCAATCTGTCTATTTAATGGCTTCAGAATGGAATAATCATGGAATTTAGTGGGATAATCATGGAATAATAGTGAGCCAACAATTAGGTATATTTACAAACCAATTTTAAAGTTACTTGAAGAAGTGGAACAATAACTATTATTAACTATCGTTACTATACTTACTAGCCAACCAGTTACATAGTTCCGTGTAGAAGTTGATATACTTAACACTGTGTATGTATATATATATATATATACACCAACTATAACTTACTATAACTCACTATAACTTACTACCCTCTGGTAAACTAACATAGTTATTGACAAGTGCCATAGAAAGAGTTGATTTACCCATGAAACATTGTGTTTTTCCCGAGAGCGTCTGAGCGCAGGGTTCTTCCAATAGTGGGGGTCTGTAAAACATCTTCTCATCTTCACATCTCATCTTCACATCCTCTCATCTTCACATCTGCTCATCTTCACATCCTCTCATCTTCACATCTGCTCATCTTCACACCTTCCCATCTTCACATCTGCTCATCTTCACATCTGCTCATCTTCACACCTTCTTTCACATCTTCTCATCTTCACATCTGCTCATCTTCACATCTTCTCTCACATCTGCTCATCTTCACATCTTCTCTCACATCTTCTCTTAGATATTCTCTCACATCTTCTCTCACATCTTCTCTCACATCTGCTCATCTTCACATCTTCTCTCACATCTGCTCATCTTCACATCTGCTCATCTTCACATCTTCTCTCACATCTGCTCATCTTCACATCTGCTCATCTTCACACCTGCTCATCTTCACATCTGCTCATCTTCACATCTGCTCATCTTCACATCTGCTCATCTTCACATCTTCTCTCACATCTCTCTCCTTTTTCTCTCTCTCGCCTTCTTTTTATCTTTCTCTCTTAAGGCCGAGGGTGGTGCCGGCGGCGAGTCACGAAACGCCAACCCTTTCGCACGAAATGAGGGTCGATCGGGAAAAACTGAGGTAAAACTGCGATTTGACTTGCCCCGGAGCAACCCTTTCGCACGAAATGAGGGTCAATCGGCAAAAACTGAGGTAAAAGTGCGATTTTACTTGTCCTGGAGCAACCCTTTCGCACGAAATGAGGGTCGATCGGCAAAAACTGAGGTAAAACTGCGATTTTACTTGTCCTGGAGCACCCCTTTCGCACGAAATGAGGGTCGATCGGCAAAAACTGAGGTAAAATTGCGATTTGACTTGCCCCGGAGCAACCCTTTCGCACGAAATGAGGGTCGATGGGCAAAAACTGAGGTAAAATTGCGATTTGACTTGCCCCGGAGCAACCCTTTCGCACGAAATGAGGGTCGATCGGCAAAAACTGAGGTAAAATTGCGATTTGACTTGTCCTGGAGCAACCCTTTCGCACGAAATGAGGGTCGATCGGCAAAAACTGAGGTAAAAGTGCAATTTTACTTGTGCCGTTCTTGTCTGTGTGTAAAAGCGCCTGTGTGTAAAAAGCGTCTGTGTGTAAAAGTCTCTGTGTGTAAAAGAGTCTGTGTGTCAAAGCGTCTGTGTGTCAAAGTGTCTGTGTGTAAAAGCGTCTGTGTGTAAAAGTGTTTGTGTGTAAAAGTCTCTGTGTGTAAAAGAGTCTGTGTGTCAAAGCGTCTGTGTGTCAAAGTGTCTGTGTGTAAAAGCGTCTGTGTGTAAAAGTGTTTGTGTGTAAAAGTGTTTGTGTTCAAGTGTTTCTGTGTAAAAGCCTCTGTGTGTAAATGTGTTTGCGTGCGAAAGCGTTTGCGTGTAAAAAGCGTCTGTGTGTAGAGGTTGTCTGTGTGTAAAAGCGTCGGTGTGTCAAAGCGTTTGTGTGTAAAAGCGTCTGTGTGTAAAAGTGTTTGTATGTAAAAGCTTCTGTGTAAAAGTGTTTGTGTCAAAGTGTTTGTGTAAAAGTGTTTGTGTAAAAGCCTCTGTGTGTACATGTGTTTGTGTGTGACAGCGTCTGTGTGTAAAAAGCGTCTGTGTGTAAAAAGCGTCTGTGTGTAAAAGCGTCTGTGTGTCACAGGGTTTGTGTGTAAAAGCGTCTGTGCGTAAACGTGTTTGTATGTAAAAGCTTCTGTGTGTAAAAGTGTTTGTGTTACAGTGTTTGTGTAAAAGCCTCTGTGTGTAAAAGCTTTTTGTTTAAAAGCGTCTGTGTGTAAAAAGCGTCTGTTTGTAAAAGTGTTTGCGATGCAAACTACTGTCTTGCACTTCTCACTGTCCTGTCTTGATACTCCTCTTCTCGACTGCCTATAACAGAGCTTTCATATATCGTTTCTAATATTGCGTCTCCATACTAACAAGAGAAGACCCTGCTCCCCCCTGAACTGGCCGAGCAAACATGACTGTAAGCATTTCCAGAGCTTCTTTTGGTGGCCGTGGTGCTCGTCTTTGGAGATTTTGGAGGCCTGCTGCATGTTGCCGTGTGGCAGTCATTCGATGTTTTTCAGCTAGCTTTTGGTAAAACCGCATGATTTTGTAAAAGTGTTTGTGTGTAAAAGTGTTTGTGTGTAAAAGCCTCTGTGTGTAAAAGCGTCTGTGTGTAAAAGCGTCTGCGTGTAAAAGCGTCTGTGTGTAAAAGAGTTTCTGTGTAAAAGTGTTTGTGTGTAAAAGTGCCTGTGTGTAAAAGCTTCTGTGTGTACAAGCATTTGTGTGTAAAAGCAACTCCTGTGTGTAAAAGGGTCTGTGTGTAAAAGTGTCTGTGTGTAAACGTATCTGTGTGTAAACGTGTCTGTGTAAAAGCTTCTGTATGTAAAAGCTTCTGTGGGTAAAAGCTTTCTGTGTAAAAGTGTCTGTGTAAAAGCTACTGTGTGTAAAAGCTTCTCACTATTTGGTCTTGATACTCCTCTTGTCGACTGCCTATAACACATCTTTCATACATCGTTTCTAAAATTGCGTCTCCATACTAACAAGAGAAGACCCTGCTCCTCTACGCTCTCGGGCCATCCGTCGTCTAGTTTTTTCCATACTTACGTTAATTTACCAGATGGTATTCAATATATTTTGGCAATATGGAGGTTTCCTGAAATGGGGGTACCCCTAGTTATCCATCACATTGGAACACTATTATAATGGATCATATTGAT
Source organism: Cladocopium goreaui (assembly GCA_947184155.2). Classification (NCBI taxonomy): domain Eukaryota; class Dinophyceae; order Suessiales; family Symbiodiniaceae; genus Cladocopium; species Cladocopium goreaui. Next base: position 79,180 of record CAMXCT020000115.1, on the reverse strand, counting down.
ATTGACTCACTAATTCTTAATCCATTTAACTATTAACTTGATAAAATCTGGTTGGAGGTTTCAACCCCTCTGATATGGAAAAATAAAAAATGTTCCAAACCACCACTCTTTCACTCTTTCGGATGCGCGCAGCATTAGTCACGAATGCTACCCGTCTTGGGTGCTCATGAACCAGTAGAGGACTGGTAGATTGGTGGGAAACCAGGTTGGATATCTGCAAATGGAAGGGCATCAATCGCTCTGGTCTGTCGGCGGAAAGTCGCCTGTGCACACGAGATCATCCAGCGATCGACCAGAGCAAGTCTATCACGCGGCCATGGAAGTGAAACACAACCCGTGTGCATCAATACCGCTTGTGAAACAGGCCTTCCATAGGCGAACTCCAGGTTAATCCCCAAGTGCTTGAGGCACTCCTTCCAAACCTTCACAAACCATCTGGTGCGTTGGCGGAAAGCTAGGCCACGCAGAGTCAGCAGCGGCACGGTGTCACCATCAGCCCATTTCGTAAGGTGGACCGGGCCTGGGTGCCCTGTACTGCACATGTAATCTGCGTATAACTGAAAGTGGGAAACCCATTGAGGCTCTTCCAGGCTTGTTCCAACAGACTGCCAAAACCAGCTAAGGATACGGCGCACCAGGGCATCGCCGTACCATCGCACAGCTTGGGCCGGTATGCGGAGCTCTGGCAAGGGTCGCCACGTCCGCTGAGGCGGCGGCAACGCTGCATCAATCGGTGCCATTTCAACAACCACTGGCTCACCAGAACGGACAACTTCCCTACTGATGTTAAGCTGGAGGCGCTGGACTGCATGGTTGATTTCCTGGATCACTGCACGTGCCTGAGCATGCAAGGCGTAGAGCTCCCAAAACTCAGAAGGGCGGGTCAGGTTCGCTTGGACCGCCTGCCTATCCGCCAGGTCATTGTGGCGGAAACACCACTCGGTGAAAACATCAACCGCAGCATTTGCACTCTGGTGTGCAGCAACACGTGTGATACTTGTAGGGCCCTGACGATCTTGTAAACAACCACGAATGTCATCCCAGAGGTCAGAATGTGAAGATCCACACTTAACCACCCCTCCATTCAGCAGTTTACGAAGTCTTTTAACAACAGCATCACAGTCGCTCCACAACATGACTGCCCCTTTATGGGATCTAGTAATTTGTAAAGCCCGCAAGATTGCAAATACTTCAGCCCTCCCAGCACTTTGTAAGAGACCAGGCAAAACCCCAGAATCCAGAATCCGGCTCCCTGTATAGTCATGGACCGCACAAGTGTCCGCCAGGATCACTGACCAACCAGCAAAACGGGCCTGAGGGCAATGCTGCTCAAAACAACTGCCATCTGTGAAAACATGCAAGGTCCCAACAGCTGTCACAGGAGTAACAGGCAACGGGTGCAGGTTAACAAAGTACTGATTCCATGCTTGTTGGGTGGTGGGGGCAAGAGCCCAACCACAACAGACCAATGCCTCAGGGAGTTGTGCAGCAGCTTTGAACACATGCGTAGGCACTTCATCACGAAGATGGTCAAACCGTCGGCAAATCCAGAATCTGTGAAACCTACTGTCGGTACAGTCACAGTAAGGGCAGATGTCACTGTCCGAGTCCTGGCAGTAATGTTTACCATCCTGAGTGATGTGTGTGCCATTGAGTACCTTTCTGAACAGGGCCTGGTCAGAGACTTCAAGTGTGGACATCCATCGCCGGGTGGCGGCAGGGTCACATGCGGCTAAGCCCTGAAAACATGGCCTGTGCGAGGTGGCGGAGTCAACCACTTGGAGCCATTGGTGAAACACACGGTATTGCAGTTCAGCCTGAGAAATGTGAAACAGGGAAAACTGTCCAAACACATCGTGAATACGCCCCCCATGATCGACATGCCAGCCAAGAGTTTGAATACGTGAAAGCAAAGTTTGGGTAATGCTGTTAGCAGGGAAATCCAGGCTTCCAGTTACAATATCTGCCATCACTTGTTCAATACGCTGTTCAGGGCCGCATTCTCTTGCAAGCTGCAGGGTTTGCAGCACCGTCCAGCACTGCGGATCAGCAGTGGGGGTTTCGACCAGGCCTAAATGCACTGACGGGTTGGCACCTGCATTGTCAACTTTGAGTCCCTTCATTGCCCCCGCACGTAACATGGTGTACGTAGCTTGGCTGATCGTGGTCGCTGCAATGGCGTGCAAGCATCTCGGCCAGGCGTCACTCCTCAGAGCACGGACCTTTTGGGCATACGGGCTAGCGGAGAGCCTCAATTTTATCCATAACCCTTGCGCATTGTGGATACGGTCCATCAGGGCTTTGTTCGTATGTTGCCGGGTGTATTGGACATGGGCTCCAAGGTTTTTACAACACCTAACAACTCCAAACCCCTGGGTCTTGAGAACTTTTCTACCATCCTGACTCACTGACCAGGTGTGTGTTTTACGCTGATCAAGGAAAAGGTCAAGGAGCTGTGTGAAACGTTCAAGGCATTCAAAAACCGGCTGCGAAGCATTGGGATCCATGACCAACACCTGCCAATCATCGACATACGACAAGGGCTGACACATAGGGAAGAAGTGCACCATGTATTCATGGAAAAGAATATCAATCACCATCATCCCCAGGCAAGAAAGGGCACATCCCTCTGGAAGACCACAATTGCTATAGGCCGGAGGGCTCAAGCTCCCGCGTATCTGGAAACGACGGGGCATAGCCATCAGCGCCCCCGCCCAGCCCCGCAAGACACAAAATGGGATTCCAATCAAGGCACAACCTTCCATGACAACTGGGCGAGGCAAAAAATTGAATGCTTTTTGTATGTCTGCCATGATGCCGCACAATGAAGTTTGATGCTCGTAAGCGAGCTCAATGCTCCAGAGCAAATGCGACCAAACCTGGCCAGCGTGGTGGCTTGCACGACTTCCATAAAGTCCAGTGGGCAGCAGTCCTTCAATGGCACGGATTGCCTGTCTGGCGTGGTATGTGCTCCAGCACCGGTACAAAAGACCCAGCACAGTAATGGGTCGAAAATCCAGTGCATCCATAGGACTGGCATTTTTTGCAATGCAAGTCACCCGCCCGGCAATGACCTGCTGTGGCCATTCCCCTGTATCTTCAGCGTGAAGGTACATGGAGACAAAATTGCTGTGAGCTGCTAACGGCATAGCTTTCAAGTCGGCAAGGGTGACACCATCCAAACCACCAGAAGTGGTGGTCTTCTTGTGTGAAATGCAGGACACCAGAGAACTCACATCAATGTTGGGCCATGACAACCTCGGATGCACCAGCTTCTCTCTAGCAAAATTGAGGATGCCGTCCCAGCGGGAGAGGGGAACATCCTGGTGGCGTTCCCACATTTTCTTCCATGCATCAAGGAACAGAGTGAAGAGTTCACTATCGGTGCCTCTGAATTTCGCCTGGGAGACCACTGAACCAACCGGTACAAACTCAGTGAGCTCCGCCCAAATGGCATCTGATTCCGCATGGACAACCGCAAGTGGGGCACCATTGCAAAAAATTGGCCGGTTTACATCAAAACAAACCTCTCGGTCCAAAACAAGTTCACCCTCATCAGCCCTAACGCTTTCAACAGTGGCAGAAATAGGCTTGATCAAGACGTCAACCCCACTGCTCTTTGAATTTTGAAGGTCACGGAAGATGGCATTCGGGTTGGCCTCACGTCTTTGTCTGGCATAACTTCGTGAAGCTTGAAACAGCTCACTCTCAAAACTCCGGAAGGCCATGGCAAAAGACTCAAAAATCATGTTGGCAACCCTTGCATCAGGGGGAACATAAGGCATCTCAACTGGTGCCCCAGGGACACGAAAATTGCTTTGAGCCCACCATTCATGAAAGGAGGGAGCAAATCCGGTTGCACGGACAATCGCCCCCCAGACCTGCCTTGCATGGTCATGACCCGATCCATGTATTGTGACATACCGCACATAAGCTTGGAGTCTACGGGTTTGCCTAAGCCACTGAGCATGGCGGAAACTGGCACAAACGTAATGTGGCCGGATATCACCTGGTCTGGCTTTCTTAGGCGGTGAAACTTTCCCATTGACAACAAGCTTCACTTCACGGGTGCCAGCCCGTCCAAATGCCTTTTTGGGCACAGAAAAAGGCAGAGCAGCACATGCTTGGGTTTCAATGTGGCACCAAAGGCTCTGATACCTAGTGTCACAATCATCTCCAGTGGATTGCCAGTGGTTAGGATCCACTGCCCAATCGGCAGGCCAAGGGAAAGTGGCAGGCTGAGTCCATACTTGGCTGGGTATTACCTGACAAATGGCGTGAAATTCCCCCCACAAGACCGAATGGTCTGGAAAGACATCATGTGAAACAGCAACTTTCCTCAATAGAAATTGGAGTTCAGGCGAAATGTAGCAGAAATCCTTTCGGGTAGAATTCTTGCAAGTGTTTTGGATCGGCTGTCCCCACATCTCTTGGGCAAGATCTTGGAGATCACGAAAGCCGGCCGCTTCAAGAACCTCAAAAGAAGGTAATGCTCCAGCAAGGACGTTAAAGTCGCCAGCAACATAGCGGGGTCCTCTGGCCAAATGACAGACATGGGCTACAACATGATGCAAAATGGTCTCATTATTCAGCTTTTGATGAGGATATGAACTGCTCTCAGGTTCACCATAGACCGTCCCACCTGTGACCCAAACATCCTGGACAAGAGTTGACGCAACAACTGCCCGGGATGATGCATACACTTCATGGGGGATGGATGTGGGCACTTCACGTGTAGGATGTCGAGACAACACTGCCACGCCTCTCCAAGCTGAGTGAAACATGCGGTTCTGCTGGGACGGCACGGGGTGCCCCCCAACGCAATATCTGTACTGACTACCGGCAAATTGGAGACTGGACTTGAACGCCTGCAGAGTCTGACTGCACAAATGGGTTTCAGAAATTGCCCAAATGTCACCAAAATCCAAGTGTGAAACAATATAAGGAGCTTTACCTTTAAGTCCGGATGGATTGAAGGCTCCGAGGACAAAAATGGGATTGGGGCCCGGGTTGGCAGCTTCACCGATCCTGCACAGGGTGACGAAGAACAACAAACGGGGCCAAAACTTCTGGGAACTGTACGGTCGGCAAAATGCCCACAAAACTGAAAATAAGTGGCTCAGGGTCCGGACTATGTGCTCAATACCCCAAAGTGAAACAAACCAGAGCATCATAACGAACCCCCAGCCCCACAGTCATTCAAATCCATCATCTCTGGGGCGCTTGGCGAGGAGCCCCCTAATCTGTTGCATTTGCTGTTCAAACAGCGATTGCATGTTTTGGCTTTGGTTCTCCAACTGACCATGGAGCTGCTGTGCCTGGGAAGTAATCTGCTTGCAGGGCGTGCATCTGCTGGGTGTGCTGGCCATTATATTCCTGGAATTGGGTCTCCAAGCCTTGCTGTTTTGCCAGCAATTGGTGAACTTGGCCTTCAAGCTGGTGCACCCTGTCCGGCAAATCATCTTGTTCCATCGGAGTTTGAATTTTGGCAAGCACTGCAGTCTGAATCCGTTCCTCGATTTGGAGCATCCCTTCAGTCGGTCCAGTTGCTGTGCTGCCTACCGGTGGTTTGTAAGCCCTCCACGGGTCAGTGTGTGCCCATGGGTCACCGTCAGTCTTGGTGTTGGGATCAGCCCCGCAAAGTGCAATGGTGGCAGCAGAACCAACCATGGTGGGACCCTTGGCAACAACAGCAGTGTCAACCTTCTGCCTGGTGATGACAATTTCCCCATTGGTGGTAGAAACAATTGAATTTTCTGGGTCTTCATTTGCCTGAACAGTCCACATGGCACCACGTCCTGGGCATGGCGTCGTGGGTTGGAGGGCTCTGCATTCCCAGCCTGCTTGTTGAAGGATCTTGCCAACTGCTTGTCTATCCACTCCATATGGGAAAGGTCCCACAGTGAAAACGCATTTCGGACCGCTAGGGAGGAAAACTGCGTCTGGTCTCACAAGTTGGTGAATGGTTTTGGCCTGAAGGACATGCACTCTAAGTCCTCGTCGCTCTCCCAGTCTAGCCAACCCCCGTGACAGCCGGGTTCGTCTGCATGAGGTGTTGCATTTCCTGGATCGAATGCTTCGGTGTCCAGATGACCGTGTACTCTGGAAGGATCTCCTTACCATCAGCAGTGCGTGGCTCGCAGTAGGCCCCTGAAGTCCCTGAAGCTGCAAGTAGAGGTTCAAGGATGCAAGCAGGGATTCGGATACACACTGAGTAGAATTCAGCACTGTCAGGAGGGCAGGGCTTGAAACCTTGTCGGAGGAATTGTCGCCTCCACACGTCCAGAATGGGGTCACGCAATGGCAATTTTTCAGTGTTATGCCACGATGGGCAAGAACAACTCTCAGTGAAACATCTCTTGAGCATTGGAAGGAGTGAGACCAAGCACCGTATCGGGGTAGCACAAAATTCTTTCCAGTCACCTTTCAATTCATCCTTATAGATCAGAACCTTAAGGGTCACAACGTCAGGAGTATCGACAGAAACCAGCGTGGTACCAGAAGATTTCTCAACCATACCTGTTCCAACCTGGACGATGACCGCTTCAGCGAGTACAGGCTCATTGTTGACCGTACAGCGACAAGGCACAATGACTGGCGAATGTGGAAGTGCAGTCTGGACTTCAGTTCCAGCTCGGTGCAGCACCAGCAGTGCAAGTGGCTCACGTGAGACCGCTTTCCCTGAACGCAAATACGGTTCAGCATCATTCAGGGACATCAAGATGAAACCACTACTGACGGGTCCGATCTGCTTCATGGTAAGCTGAGACAACACCACTCCTTGCGTGTGAAACGTCCCATCCAGCACTGTCAACTTGGCAGGATCAAGTTCAACCGGTGGTGGTGGTGTCTTACCTCCCTTCCCTTTGCCCTTTCCAGTGACAGCCTTACCACGGTTGGCTTCGACTACCTTGGCAAGCTCACTTGGCAAGACAAACTGGAACTTGGAGTTGTTTCCTAAAAGTTTGAGTTGCTTCCATGGATTCCGGTGATTCAGCGCGGTCATGACTTGTTCACTCCCAAGCACTTTGATGGCTTGAGCGGCACGATCATCAGCTGCTTGCTCGGGTATGCCATGCTTCAACAGCTCAGCGGCAAGGTTTTTAACTAATTGTCCGTGCGGGCCAAAGCCCCACATCGATGGCGCCAAATGTGCCATCGGACTCTCAGCAAACCTCAGAGCCAGGAAACTCCTAAGCTCATGCATGTCTTCACAATTTGTGGTGAATCCTCGAAGGGAGGCCAATGTGAGCCATGTGACTGTTCCGCAATGTATGTGGGTACAGGCTGGCACTTCCATGTGGTGAAACTTCGCAGCAACATGTGGAGGCAGTTCCACATTGTCCTCAGCAACAAGGAAACCTTTGTTGGCATCTTTAACCAGCACAATCGGAGAACAATGCGCATTATGGAGGAAAGCAAAGCCCCAAACACCGGTGTTCTCACTTGCAAACTTCAACAGGAGAGCAAACAGTTGCAATGTTCCCAACACGACAAAAAACCGCATCAGGGGATCACCATGATCGTTCAACTGCCCTACATGAAAAATCATTTCGTGGTGGCTCATTCCAGTGAAATCAATGGGACACGTTGCGTCACAGGTGAGGGTTCCCGGTATCACCACAGTACCAAGAAATTGTGCAACTGATGCAACTGCGGCCACGAAAGGACCGACCCCAGGCAATTTAGGGAGTGGCCTGGATTCCCAAAGATATCCCCAGCCCCACAATTCAGGGAAAGTGGGCGGTGACTGCGCCAGTGCCCTGTCAAACAGCATCTTCATGTCCCAACAGCGGGATCGCAGTTGGTGGACATCTGACGGAAATCTAGTGCGCACAAGAATGTGGGCCAGAAAGATGATGGACATGGTGCCATGCAAACGATCAATTTCCAGGCCATGAGGTACCTTGTGAATCATGACTTCAGTGTAACCAAGACCTCTAGCAATCTGATGGATGATTTGGCCATCTCAGGATCGTCTGGTGCAAAATCATTGAGCGTGTGGCACTCCGCCACATTTCCTGCTGGGGCAATCCAAAGTGGGACCCAGTGTTGTTGAAGCAAAACCAATAGCACCAAATGCACATTCGGCAGGGCAGGTCTCCATTCATTCACTAGCCACGTGTGGAAGGCCCGAGTGTCTCCCCTCAACCAATCATGCAAAATTTTTGGTGAAACCGTCATGAATCTTCGCACTGTTCCAACATCTCGTGGTCCCTGATCCCTACAGTCAAGCAAGTGTTTGACATGGAAGTGGATTTCGTCATCACCCATCGCATAACCATGGGAAGTCAACATGTGAGACCGTTGGGTTCGGAGCGCTTCAGCATCATGTTGGTCTTCGGGCATTATAGGGAGTTGCCCGGATTCCCTAGGTGTGCCATTACCCCAGATCACAGGTTTTGGGGTGTATTCCAAAGAATACAAGTGTGCCACAAAGGAGGCCCTCATGTTGGTGTGCAAAGTGCGCAATTCACCCAAGGTGTCCGGCAAAGGCATACCTACCGTCAAATGGGCAATAAAGGCCATCGCATGTGCTCCACACATCACATGTTCAGGAAGTCCTGTGGGGATACGGTGGATGGCATGATCTTGAAAACCCAAATTCTGTGCAACGGCAGCGATGACTCTGTCAACAGTGTCAAATGACCCTTCAGCATGGAAAGTATGAACCTGCATGACATCACCTTGTGGCACAAACCAAAGAGGCAACCAGTGGTCTTCAACAGCGACCGCAGTCACGATGTTTTGGCCATTGTCCTTGATTTGAGGGTTCTTGGAGCACCATTGTTTAGCAATGACCTGTCCAATGGAGTCCCAACAGTTGAAAATCAACGGTTCCATGAAAGTAAATTTTCTTTCCGCAATTGGTCTCATTGATTCAGATTGATGGGAAACCAGTTGCATGACATGGTACCGCACTTCATCATCCCCCATAGCAAACCCCTTTTGGTTGATGAGGTCAATACGTTGATCTCTGGAAATGTTGACGGCCAAGTGTAAGTCACTGCTGGTTGGGCCAGTGGCAGGGGAAGCGGGGTTGTCACCAGCACCCCAAATCCATGGGCGCCTGGCAATTTGGCACCGCTGCACTTCGGCTACATAGCGATCTTTCAATCGTGCATGGATCACCGCGGCTTCAGTGCAGTCAGTCGGCAGTTGTGTGCCAACCAGTGCATGGCGGAGAAAAGCGATTGCAAGGGTGCCACACAAATCAGAGGTGAAAAACAGCCTGTGCTCCCTGCTTACCATGGCATTGGTGAAACCTAAGGCATGCGCAAGGCTGGTCACCATTTCTTCCAATCCCTCATGAACAGCACCCATACCGTCCCAAGTATGCACATGCAAAACATGCTGAATGGGGGACATGAACAGAGGCACCCAATGCTGGCCAATCAAAACCACAGTGGCAATAGGGATGCCATCATTTTTGATCTCAGGGTGATCCTCGGCCCACAACTTGCAATCAAAGCCCCTATGTTGGAGCCATGCCGAAGAAATCAGCGGGTCAATAACACACACAGGGGCCACAGGTTTGCCCAATCGGATGTGATATTCCTGGCTGGCCTGTACAACCGCATGTAGGTGAAACCTGATTTCATCATCAGCCCAAAATCGCTCTTGCTGCTGAAGCACAACCAGCCGGTCTTCAGAACGGAGGTATTGGTGTCGGAGGGACCAGAGCTGTTGGGCATTTTGGATGCCAGGCATTTGCAATTTTAGAAACTGGTTACCCTGAAGACCATGCAGGGGTCTAGCATCAAGCCATGAGTGATCATCAGGCAGGATTTCACTAGGAATGACACATTCACCGACATCAAATTTGGAAACTTTTCTGGGCGGAGAGTAGACCTTCGCATTGTCTACTGCAGGCTGCGACCACTCTGCCGTGGGTGAGACCACGGGCTCACATACTGGCATGGTGCAGTCAGGCTCATCTCTTTTCCCGTGAATAACAATAACTTGGGCAACCTCCATGACATGGTCCCAAGAAATCACTTTGTTACCAATTTTGATGCAGTCAACCTCAAACTTTCCGACCAACTTTTCGTGGGCATTCAGGAATTGTGCAAGAGTCGTACCACATTTGGGGTGGAAACGAACGGGTGTTTCAGTCGAGTCAGCAAAGATGACTGTACATGAATCAAGACAGAGACATCCTGCAAGAGTGGGGTCGTCCACAATGTATGGCTCGTCCATCACTGGTGTTTCCTCAAGATCCTCCGGGATGGAGTGCATTGGGCAATCAACATCAGGAATCGTAGGGGCAACAACATCCTGTGCTCTGATCAAATGATCCAAAATTGCGGCAATACTGACAGTGCCATCAATCTGACCTTCCCACCTCAAAGGGAATAGTAATTCCGATAAAGAAAGATCACGGTGGTTCTTCCAAAATGCAACCAGTGACAACATCTTGCAGTCAGTGATGTTTTCATGTTGGATGGGCCACACCTGGCGACAGCGCATCATAAGCCACGACCTGTATGCCTGAATTTGCTCAGTCTGGGTGAAACTTCTTTCATGTTTCAAAGTGTCAAGTTTTTCAATCACAGCCCCGAGCACCCATAGAGCTTGAACAGGACAGGCGATTTGACCAACTGCCGAGAGGGTGAGTCTGACATCATTCCCAAAATCCACAATAGGATCAAATGAATTAAGGGCCATAACTTCATTTGGATGGAGATGTCGCAAGGAACTGGTTCCGTCCTCATGGTCAGCACTTCTAGTGAGACATCCATGTAAGCCTTTGCTCTCAAGGCGTGCTTGTGAAAACCCAGCACTTCTGCAGCCACAAGGGCAGGGGCGCGTTTGGGAGCCCCACGCATGCAATGCGCATGGTGCTTTGGATTTACCATTGAGGAGATACTTGGCATGTTGGTTGTCATGAACTCCAAAAGCTTGCATTTCAATCTCATCAAGGGTCAATTGCTTCTCATCCTCCGGAGCCCACAACCGAATAGATGGGATGACATGGCAAACTTCTGAAATATCGGTGAAAACAGGCCATGGGTGAAGGTCAACAGGTCCAATGATTGGGGAGCTCAAAACCCACCAGGCTCTGTGTCTACGACATGGCCATACATCGTCCAACTTGAGTTCAGTCTGAGAACAATGGAACCCCGTATGTTTGAGGAAATGGTCAATCTCCCCTTTCACCCACGAATCTTTCGCAGCAGGTGCAACGCACTCAAGGATTACAACCTGAGCTTGCAAATAATAAGCCATTCGCAGTGCTTTGGTGAGACTACTGGAACGCTCATCAGCAGAGCTCTTGCCGTCGCCCAAACGAGAGAAAGGCTGGCAGCTGTAGCCACAGGTGAAAGTACCTGCTCCACCTGAGTGCCTCCAAGTCTCATACAAGACCTCATAATCACCTATGTCGCCACAGATGGTGTGGGCATGGCTCGCTTTGCTGTGCAAGTTCAGAATACGTTCATTGTGATCAATTGCCACCTGGACTGCAAATCCCGCGGCTGTTGCTCCTTGTGCTAATCCGCCAAAACCAGCACACAGATCCACCACTGATTTGATGGAATCCCAGGAAGGGTGGTGAAACTCCAAAACCCTCGTCTGCTTGGTGGAGACAACAATTGGGATCGGATACTGTTGCTTCAACGTACCATTGATGATCGTATAGGAGTGAAACCCAGAGTTGAGACAGCCAACAAAGATGAAGTCAATTCCATCCCGTCCAGTCAAAAGGTGGGCCCCATGCATGTGGTCAAACACCTTGATGGTACAAACCATATCAATGCTGCATCCATTTGAAATCTCACCAAAACTCATAGGGTATGCCATGGCCATGACCAGCAACGGGTGAACCTACCGACCCAGGATTAGTAAGCACAGCCGTACTACTGGAAAGTTTGGGCCATCGCGGCTGTTCCAAACCACCAACCAGATATATAACATTCAAGGTACTTGGGTCCAATTTCAAGCTAATTAGTTCCCACATATGTTGGAAATCCATATAAACTTATTACTTTACCATGTATATAAGTTGTTTTCCATAAGAAATTAGTTTTCCATAAGAAAATTACCATGGAAAACTAATTACTGTACCATGGAATTATTCCATAGTTTTCCATAAGAAACATCCATTTTGAACCACCGGGCCCGCCCTGTCCGGCGACGGGTCCGCCGGGTCACCATCCCCATGGCCGCTGAGGTGTGGCAGCAACTTGGCCTGTTGAGCTTTGACCTTGGCGCAGGTCGAAACAAACGTAGTACATCTATAGCTCATGAACATGGTAAATCTGTAGTAATCATTGCATATATAATATATCTAAAACATATATATATGATATATGTATGATATATGATATATGTATGATATATGATATATGTATGATATATGATGTATGTATGATATATGATATATGTATGATATATGATATATGTATGATATATGATATATGTATATATATGATATATGTATATATATGATATATGTAAAGGATATGTATATGATGTGTATATATATATATATATCATATCTAAATGATATATGTATGATATATGTATATACCATACATATATATATATATGATATTTGTATGATATATGTATATGATATGTAAATGATAAGTATATGATAGGTATATGATATGTATATGATATGTATGTATAAATATACAATAAATATATGATATATGTATGATATATGTAAATGATATGTATATATATGACATAAGTAAAGGATATGTATATGAAGTGTATATATATATATCATATATATATATATATATATATGAAATATGTATGCTATATGTATATGACATGTAAATAATATATATATATATACACATATATATATAAATGTATGATATATGTATCTGATATGTAAATATAATATATTAATAACATGTTCTCTGGAAACCCTAGGTTTGCCCGCGGCGAATCCTGCATATCCTTTGACATGCTCAAATCCCTGCGTAGGGTTTAAGTTTTTTACTTTCCAAAACAATAAAGCCTAAAACCCTAAAACCCATGACCCTAAATTAAAACCCTAAATCCTGAAAACTTAAAGTCAAAATCAATGTGTATAGCCAGTGTTTTCATTCATCCTCTGGTGATAAGTATATCATCATATTGTTTGGATGTGTTGTTTGAGTGTGGGCGAACCCGGGTTTTGGAGAGGACATGTTCAAATGTCTCTTATATTGAAAGATGACACATAATACGTATCATATTATATGCATAATACACAAACAAAAAACATATTCCAACATCTTCATCTTACATCTATTTGCTTGTCATCTAGATAAGGCACGGACATGACATGAAAGCCCCTTTTCTTTGCCGTTCAAATTGAGCTCCTAGAAGGCAGCGTTAGGCGTTAGCACAACAGGATAGCAGCGTTCGTGGTTCATCGACTCATCTCTGAATGCAATGCACGAACGGATTCAGAACGTTACTGGTAACTACAGTACAGAAAATTAAATCTACACGAGTGTGCATATTGTAAATATCTATAATACATATTTTAAGAATGTACATGTATACTGTATCGTAATTCACCAACCTGGAAAAGGTGATTTTGGGTTAGCCCCCCCTCTGCGAAGCAGCATTTCCGCGGACATCGTGCATGCACTCACAGCGCATGGCACAGCTCATCTCTTTTGTTGCCAACGTTGGCCATCTAGTTTTCACATGTTTTCACGGCTGGCGCAGGTGTCCAGTGCGTTGTTGAGCCATCCTCTTTATGGGCAAATCTTTGTGAACAAAAATGGATCAAGCAAATTCACATGGAACTGGGTCAGACTTGGTGAGAACAAACAAATCTGGCTCAAGATGGCTCAAGTCATTCCCAGCGAAAATTCGCCAGAGAACTTTCGACGGTTGTTGCACCAGGTCGCTGCCCGAGAAGGTTTGCACCTGTCAGAGAACAACTCCAGCTTCATTCATTTCAAGCCAAGAGATGCCATTCGCGCGCTCCCAAATCTGACCTATGGCACAAAAATGGCTATTCGGAGGGATCGTATTCCATTTTTGCATTTGTTGCAATGCCATCCGAAATGGCCGAACCATTTAGATAATGCAATCAATCAGCATGCTGCCAGCAAAAAAGGCCTAATCTATGTCAATTCATCTCCAGTTTGTCAGAAATGGATAGAAATGGGTTGTATAAACTATCCCCTCCAAGTTCAAATCGATGTTTGGGTTGACTATATTGCCACTATTCATGATATCAATTACAATCCATCCCGAAAAAGTGTGGATCAAAAATAGTACGATTATTCATATTACGAGTACAATCCATTGAGAAAAAAGTGGTTTTCTCAGAATATTGGGAACGCCATTCCATCATGTTCCCTATTTGACCAAATAAGAAGCACCAGAACTTTCGGCCATTTTGAAACAACACCACACAAACATGGTCATTTCTAATACTGAAATATTGAACTATACCTTTCCATGGAGTATATTGGATTGTCCCTATAACCACTCGAAATTCAAATGACAATTTTGTCGGATTTACCGCACAGGTATCCACACTTTTTCTTAATAAAGCCTAATGTTCACTAATTGAAATAAGGCCATATGGGGACAGTTGCCCTTACTATTCATCATTCCACTGACATCTCAGCGTGCGGTCGTTGCATATATATATATATATTTATGTCATATATCATATATCATACCCTTAGTCATCTATACCGTTACATCCCATGCAAGTAATATCAATTTACAGTATATCCCATGAAATCCATTGTACATCCTATATATTATATGATATTATCTATCCCATTCTATCCATATGTATCCCATTAAAACCATTTATATGTATCCTAATATATCCTAATATATCCCAATATATCCCATAATATTCCATTCTGTCTTCCCTATATCCCAATATCTCCCTACAAATTCCCAAACATCCATAATATTATGATTATATCCCTAAAATCGAAAATATTTCCCATACCTATCCATTTATATCCCAATCTATCCCTAAAGGACTCCCACAGATCCATTGAAACATCCGCCTGCATTGTTTTCCTTGACACCCACCACGGCAGCAAAGGGATCACCGGATGGCCATCCTTGGTTTGCAGATTTTGTACTGAAATACTAAAGTCAAAGTCACATATAAGTTTTGGGTTCGTAACTCTTAAGAGCAAAGTTACTACAAAAAACTAATGTGTGGTGTCTTGAAATAACGTTTCTTTGTAGGCCAATACTTACATATCAGGCGCATTCGCCGGCTATAAAATCTACATGATGACATTACGAGTCTCCTTGAAAGGTGCCAATGACATTTTTGGGGATGGTTTATACCAGACATGTCTGGAGTGAAGAACAAGGTCGTGGGGTTCGGTTTAGGGGTTGTGGCAATGTAGTAAAAACATTTACAATATATCAATATATATATATACACACTGTATAGGATATGTGCAAAAATGGTGACATCACTAAAAAAGAAACGTGGCATTGCGAAAGACATCCGAACAAACAAGCAAGTGGATGCACAACCCCTCAGAATGCACATGGCTGGTCTTGCAAAGGTAGCGAGTTTGGGTGCCACATGGTTGGAATTGTCTGCTTCCAGGCACCTGTTTGGTCATCGGTCTGGACCCTATTGGCAGCTCGCACATCTTGAAATCCAGATTCCTGAGAGGGAGCTGTCGGTGCTGTCCAGAGCAATTGCTCTGGAAGTTCCTTTTGAACATGGACAATTTGAAGCGTAGCCGAAATTTACATTTTTTACTATGGGTCAATGGCTATAGATTTAGTAATTGTTGGCAAACATTCCCAATATCTTGTCAACTAGGAAGTGCCCACATTCGCTTCAACACAAAAATGCAGGTTGCATGCTGAGGTATCCATGTAGTTCACGTCAAAGTAGCTGCTACACAAAAAGACACACATTTTTGCTTCCAAGGATCTCTGAAATAGTTGAGCACCAAATTCACCAAACCCTTCATATTCCGCTGGGATCGCCAGACCTCAATCGCCTTCGTAAAGAACATCCGGTTGGAGAAGCTGACGATCAAAACACCACCAGGTTTCAAGACGCGAAAGGCTTCGCTCAAGAGATCCACCGGGCGTTGCATGTATTGAATGGACACAGCCATGACCACCTCGGAGGATGAAGGATGCTGTTTATGTAAAGGTATATGCAAAATTATATATATGTATAGATATATATATATATATGCATATAAATATATACTGTATATATCTATATATACTTGTACATGTATCTATATCTATAAATATATATATATATTAAATTTATAATATAAACCCACTAAACAAGGAGAAGTGATTCAGCATGTTGCAGTTTTGTGGATTTTCATGTGTCTATGTTCCTGAAGTTTTTATATTTGGGATCACATTAGGTGGTCACCTACTCAGCACCAAATGGTGATTGCAACTGCGAGGTGTGCTTGGAATGACAATAACTGGATTTATGTGTTATCAACAAGAATGATAATACAAATATATATATATATAATAAATTCATGTGTGCTGTACACTTTTATTTGTGTGGCAAGTTTGGGGGTTTGTAGGATTCTGGAGCATCCCCACATGCAACTACTCAGAGATGCTTGTTTCCCAAATCAAGACCATTTCTAAGAACCAGAACCCTGCCATGATGACCATTCAACTTCTGTATCAACACGGATGCTTACACTTTTCTATGCACGACAACCCTTAAGCAAAGAGCAAAACAACGAAGGTATTGGGACACCGATCCTTCGTACAAAAATCAAGGTGATTTCCATACCAAAACAGCAACAAATGCTCTCCCCAGATGGTTGGACGTTTCTGTACAAGGTGCCCCACACCTTGTGTGTTTGTTCGTTTAAAAACTCAGTTAATGAAATATATATATATATAACATATGTATACACAAATAAAAGTATTTTTATCTTTAGTTTTAAACAAATATTAATTTATATATATATATGTACACGTATTATCATTATCATTATTATTATTATTATTCCTATATACATATATTCATATATATATATATGTATGTATGTATATGTTTGTTTATATTTAAATGTATATATATATATTTACATATATATATATATATTCATATTTATATTTACCTATATACATATATGTATATATATATATATATTTACCTATATATATATATATGTTTATATATATGTAAAAATATATATGTTTATTTATAATATTATAAATTATAATATATAAAAATATATGCATATCCCCTAGAAACTCAACAGTTGAATTCGTCTCGGGCTCCTGATGGAATGACCTAGGGCCAAGGCGCAGCATCAAAGAATGCTGGGGGCAGTTCTCTAAGACTGGGATCCTCGTTGAAGTTTCGGGTGAAGCGATCCTGGGCAAAAACCGAGGCCCGAGGCCGCAACTGGTTGAGTGATGACTACTGTATGTATGGATGGATGGATAGATGGATGAATGGATGGGTGGGTGGATGGATGGATGTACGTAGGTAGGTATGTAGGTATGTAGGTATGTAGGTCTGTAGGTCTGTAGGTCTGTAGGTATGTAGGTATGTAGGTATGTAGGTATGTAGGTAGGTATGTAGGTAGGTAGGTAGGTAGGTATGTATGTATGTATTAATCAATTAATTCATGAATTAATGATATATATATATATATATATGGTTCCCACCGGATCACACCCCTCAAAAACCCCAGCCAGCATCTTTGGCGCGTGTGTTGGCCATCAATTCCAATTGGTTCATGCCATGCACTGTCAAGGTGTAGTCGCCCTGGAAAGACGGCATTAAGGTTTGCTGCTTCTTATCCCCAACAAAAAAAGCAAGCAACAAATGTGATCTGGTTGATGGTATACCTACTTTGAAAAATATGAAAGTCAATGAGAAGGATTATCCCATATATTATGGAAAATAAAACATGTTTGAAGCCACCAACCAGTGATAAACTATAGGTAAGAATTCAAGTTCATGGGGATATAATTAGAACAAAGATAGATATAACGAAGGAAAACACACAAACATGCAACCAACAATATATGATATGGGTTTGTTCAAAGGGGGATACAGGAAGTCACTGATGGCAGTATGTCCGTTCCCTGGCTAAACCTCATGTCTAAATGCAATGGCACCCATGGGGCTTTTTCGTGCACTTCCGTTGCTGGTACTACCCTCTGGTAAACAAACATAGCTATTGAAAATGGCCCAATCGAAATAGTTGATTTACCCATTAAAAAATGGTGATTTTCCATAGTTATGTTTGTTTACCAGGAGTTTACCAGAGGGTATAGGAACTGGATCGGTTCAAGATGTTCAAGGAAAATGATGGAAAATGTTCCTATGAGGGATTCTTGGAATAGAAGTACCAATCATCCCAATCATTGGACCCTTTTAGTATTGAAACAAGCATTGTGACTTCGGGGTACACCCCTATGACTTAGGAAACCTCCGTACAGTTATGGCCCTTTACCAGTTATAAGTCAGTGTCATAACCCCATTTATGGAATGACAATCCCATTTATAACCATTTAATACATTTATGCCTATTGATCACTGCAGGTTAAAGGGCCACAGAAAACGATCTTTTCCGGTTTAGATGATCCCCGATAGAGATTGCCACCAACGGCAGGCCTCGCTGGGCAAATGCGAATCGTGTTGGGAGCACAGATCCAACACGTTGCCGGAAGGAATCAGCTGCCGATATAGCTCGGTCAGTTGCGCACGAAAGGCATCGTCAACGTGGTACCTGCCGGTGAGCCATGACTGTCATGGATCCACCAGGTAGTCCCGCCCCGATTACCCACAACTCTTTTTATATCATTTGGTGATGTTTTGATATCACCGAAAAGTCCAGTTTTCACTTAGTTATAAAGCAAGGTACGAGTACCACCTTACCACTTACCACTTTGGGACCTTCATCTCAACAAGAATATAGCGCAAGCCACACTCCGATTCGTGGCACCAAATAGAAGAGCTCATCAGGGAAACCGTCCTGGCAGGACCACGAACAATTCAATGGGATGATGGGCTAGGAATATGGCTCCCATTGAAATTAATTTGTCTCTACCTGAGGTCCTCACACCATCTACGACTCCACCATACTCTGCTGGTGCCGTTTTTTTCAGAAAGAAATCACCAATCTCTTTTTGGCTTACTCCCGGGCAGTGTATGCCAAATGTATCAAAATGGTTCTTCAAATTCACTAAACATATTCCATCATATTCCATCAAGACCCGACACATCACCCCTGTTTGGCCATGCCTTTGGCCAAGCTTGGGTACACACATCAGGGGAAATCTGAAAGGAAACTCCCTTCAACAAGATCGGACAAAGGTGAACGAAAAAGCCGCCTTTCCGGTTTCAACCTTATATGAATATCTCAAATCTACTCCGGACTTTATATGACTTTATACCATTCTCCCCTTAACATCCTTAACTAACGCTACACCTAAACCCCAAAAAAACGGACGAGCTGCTATCGAGGATCATGAATCCAAAATCCGTGCTGAGATGGTTCAATGAGTTCAATCCCATCATCTCTTCCGCCGGAAGATCCCTTTTTTATGGGAGAAAATCGATTAGTATATGTCACACATTGTACTGTGGTTAATGATGATTAATGATGGTTAATGATGGTTAATGTGATAACCTCATATTTATCTATGGGATAATGTGTGAGATGTATGGAGAAATATGGTTAATAATCAATAGATACACAATAAATCAATAAGACCTATGAGCCAATTAAGACCTATGAGCCAAACATGGATCAGATTTGGTTTATCACCAAAAGTGGATTGAATAATCCCATCCAGTTCATCCCTAGCCCCGAACAATTGGGACATTTATTCACAATCCACAACTGGTTGGTGGTTGAGCCCAACCCTCTGAAAAATATGACTTCGTCAGTTGGGATGATGACATTCCCAATATATGGAACAATAAAACATGTTCCAAACCACCCACCGGCATTAAATCTGAGTCAAGTGTCCATCTTCACCGTATCTCTCTCAGTCAGCGCCCGCAAACATCTGTGTCGTCGGGACCGTGGTCGTTGCTGTTGGGTGGCTGAGGTGGCCGAGGCTGCCACACAGGCAGCAAGGGCGGGCCAGGAAAACTTCACACCTGCGGAACACTTCACGCCGGTGCCGGAATTGTCAAGTGACTTGGAGAACACAACGACTAGGCCAAGGCGGTAGGCGATGGAAGTTCCAACTGGAGGGTTGATGATGTCACTGGCACAGTGCATAGACTCAGCTAATCGGTACCATGGGCCAACAACATTCAAGCCCTGTGGGTTCGATTCATGTTGGTTGGCAAACACATCTCAAGGTTCTACAGAATTTCCCCATTAGCCTCTGGTAAACATACAAAAAACTATGGAAAATCACCGCTTTTCATGGGACAATTCACTATTTCTATGGTGATTTTCCATAGTTATGTTAAAGTACCAGAGGGTAAATGAGCATTTTGAAGAAAGGGGGGCCCAAGATCCCGGACATGTTTTGCGTGGAAGCCGATAGTAGCAGGGTCCCAATGTCGAACTTTCCAAGGCGCGCCCCGCACTGGAACTTCCACGTCCATAGCTGCCATTGCCAAGACCAGGTTTGATCTAGCGGGCCATGGCAGCACTAAATCTCAAAAGGACCCTAAAGAGATGTGGAATCGGAATCAACGCATGTACACTTCGCGTTCTCAATGCTGCACAAACAACACATCTATGATCATCTCTGTAGATACATGATACTCCATGATAATAATGAACTTATAGTGCAACTTTTACATATGGAGGTTTCCTAAAAAAGTGGTACCCCCAAATTATCCATTTTCATAAGATTTTCCATCATAAACCATCCATTTTGGGTAATTATCCCCATTTGCGGAACCCCCCATATAAGAAATTTATGAAATACTGGCATACTTGGGTGTTTCTTAAAGTACGGCATCAAAAAGTCACCATGGGTTAACCTATACTAAGTCATGGTCATCCATGACGACTGGAACCATTATGGGGGTAACCCATGGTACCATGACGACTTGGAAACCGATGAAATATTGACATGTTTGACACATTTTGACACCACCGATCAGCTACTGTCACCCATCCGCGCATGTGAAGCGTGCCTGAGTTGGCACACTCGGACATGCATTGATTGGAGCTGCAACTGCCATGGCTGCGACTGGCTCCGCTCGGACTGGAGCGAAAAAATCGGCCATGCAGTTGTGGTGGTGTCAAGCCATGAAATGGCGTCATAGGGAAATCAATGGGGGGTGGGGATGTGAACCTTGATTTTCCATCTGGTATATTCATAAATTTTCATAAACATTCATAAACTAACCCAAATGTGTCTGGCCTGTCTCAAACATGTACGTTCTTTTTTTTCCCCTATTGGATAATTACATGTTAAACAGTTCAACAGTGACAAAGCTTCGATTCTTCGATGAGGTTCCCAAGTTTTAGACAGATCCACGACCGAGAAAAGATCTTTTGGCAAACAAGCAGTGAATGATGCTTTACCCGGTTGACATGCAAACAAACACGTTGGAATAGAGGTGTACAAAGAAAACCACACTTGGCGAAACTGTATGCAAGCTATATTCACAAAACAGTTCCTGCCACCAATTTCAATTGGTCCCAATTTCCGCTGCCCAGTGGCCGTTTCCGTGCGCTTGTCCGAAAAGTTCAAGTCAATGAGAAGTGGAGTTCGGCCTCTGTATTTTAACAGCCAGAGACAAATTGCTTGATTCATATCAGTTCCAACAAAATTTAGCAAACATCTGTGAGGATGTTTGAAACTGAACGCAGGTCCAATGTTCCATCCAGATATAACATATAGTAAGATCTAGCCAGTATGTTTTCAGAGCCGGTCCTAGTATGTTGTAACCACAGCTTCCAGTGGATTTGAAGAGGTGTACAACTTACTTTAGGGAAGTTGCTTCGAGGTCCCGTCCACTGAAGGACACGGCTAGCCGTATCACCATAAAAGTATGACCATGTATGACCCAATGTTATCCAATGTGCAAATCGCACAACACTAATACTGGTTGGTGGTTTCAACCCCTCTGAAAAATATTAGTCAATGGGAAGGATTACCCCAACCACCAACCAGAATATGTCTGATAGCTCTGAGAATTGTTCATGATGCCACTAATATGGGTGACAACTCCGGTCAAACGCGTGTTCCTGGCATGTGAAAGAAAACTTCGAAATATTCGCTATGCTTTGAGGTTCAGCACAAGACTTTCAAACAGATAAAGAACATTGCGCTTCTATAAGCGCAACCTCACCTCCCTCAAAGATCCTCATGGCTCAAGCTCTCATTTGAGGCCCCGACTCAACAAGCGTAAGATGTCACAAAAAGCGTCCACATCCGCGTCTGCTTGCAGATTGGCCTTCAGCCTTGCAGATTGGATTCTCCCCGAAGTGAGTTGTAACACATTTGATTTTGTACCAGTCTGGGCTTAACATAGCTATTGAAAATCACCACTTTTAATTGGTAAATCAACTATAAATGGGCCATTTTCAATAGCTATGTTAGTTTACCAGAGGGTAACCCCTCTTAGATTCATCAAATGGATGTCCGTTTCTGACCAATGGCTTGATGAGTCCGTTTCTGCGTCCGATTTAACATGATGAACAACGACACCAACAATGTCCAGCTGGAAAAAAACAGAGGCGCCGGTTTGGTATACCATTTATCATTTATCACTACTGATGTATTGCATGTAAAGGGGTTGACCCGTTGACCCTCTATCAATCTCCCAAGGGGAAGATTTATAGAGGGCTGCTTCTTGCTGATTTCACCTTTGTTTGATATCCAAAATGCTGCATGGTGCTGGAATACAAACTTGAACACCTCTGAAATCACTCGAATGAAAACATATGTAATATGTATATATATATAACGTATCGGCACTCCAAGTGATTTATGTAGATATGGTGTTCTGTCTTGGACAATTGCAACCTACTTTCGAAACCTGAAATACGCCATAATTTTGAAGTGACTCCTCTTAATTGCTAGAACCTCGCCAAATCTGTCAAAAACAACACTTTTTGAAGATGAACTGTGCATAATTTTGCATATAGATCCCCATGTTTTAGTGTTAAGCAATCTTCAATATTACCATATGTTCCCAGCCAAATTCGAGATTGCCCCTCTTTTACTTCAAAGTAGCAATGGACAATGATCATTTGGTTCTACCCCATTTCCAGACACACCCAAATATCAGATTGTTGATCAACCCTCCCATAAACTCCCATGAAATGCGATGAATATCCCATTCAAAAAAATAAATTTCATATTCACTTGATTACTTACATATATATAATATATCATATACATATTATATATCATATATATATCATATCCAATATTATCCTTAAGTACATATCTGGAGAATCATGAAAAATTTTACATCATCCCAGGAAATCCAACAGCCTGGGCTTCCCTGACAGTGCTTCTCCACCACCTGCACCATTGGCCAGATCCGTGGCAACGCCTCGGATGTTCACATTTGTCATTTAAGTCATAGACATTTTTTGATATGTCTTCATAGATCTTCATAGATCTCCATATAGATCTCCATATAGATCTTCATATAGATCTTCATAGATCTCCATAGATCTTCATAGATCTTCATAGATCTTTATAGATCTTCATAGATCTCCATAGATCTTCATAGATCTTCATATAGATCTTCATATAGATCTTCATAGAACTTCATAGATCTTCATATAGATCTTCATAGAACTTCATAGATCTTCATATAGATCTTCATATAGATCTTCATAGTCCATTTATATATTTATGTTGTTTTTTTTTCTGATTTTCATATAGTTCTTTCAGAAAGTCCATGTTCAATCCCATAATTAGGATCCGGCTGGTGCTGGTAGAAAAATGCTAACATAAAGGGTATATTGATGGCATCCATGGCACACCATATATAGCAGCACCGTTAGGATCCGTCATGGGAATGTCATCATGTCATCTGATTCAGTTTTACGGATCCGACCCACGACCTGAGGCAAAGACCTTCCACGCATTGCATCAGCAGCAAACACGTGAGCTCAGGCCTGGCCCGGGAATTTCACCCAAGGCCAAGCAGTTTGTTGATGATTTGTTTGAAGGATACCCTGCGGTAAACATACAAAAAGCTATGGAATTTCACCCTATTATATAGGTAGATCAACTATCATTGGCAATTTTCCAGAGCTATGTTAGTTTATTAGAGAGTATGTACATATTCCAACTGCTTGGTGCGATTCAGTTGCGAGGTTTGCAAAAAATCGTCAAAGATAGTCAAAAACTACATGAAACAGGGGCCTGAACCATGAGATTTTTGGAAGCCTGGCACCCAGCACCGCTGGGCACCCCAACGACTCGCGCATGCTGGGCCCGCCCAGGGCCAGATCATTGAACTGTTCCAAGTGAGGCAAGGCCTTGTGGCGGCAGGGAGATATCAGGAGCTTTCCAAAAATGCTGGTCTCCCAAATTACCCTCTGGTAATTTGTGACCGTTGGCTATTGAAAATGGCCCAGTCGAAAGTTCGTGGATTTACCCATTAAAAATGGTGGTGATTTTCCATAGTTTTTGGTATGTTTACCAGGCCTGGTATTCATTTTAATAGGATTGTCCACTGGAAACCGTCCATTTTCGGCTAGGAAACCCCATTTTAGGAAACCTCCAAGTGCAACATCAAGCTGTTTGAAATAACTCGTGCTCAGAAAATAGGGGATGGGCTTGAAACAACAAGAAACAGTTAAACACCATCCATGTTGCTTGGGATTGGAAACCCTGAAAACTTCCGACCTTTAATGAAATGGCTTGAGCAACTGCTATGGTACATTTCTATTAGCTATCAGAACTGGGATCACACAAACAATTCAACAGCAGTAGGTACAAGGGCCACTTGGTTTGACTGCAGTTGGATATAGGCGTGCAGCTTATGAACACTAAAAGCGTAGACATGACCTTGGTGCAGAGAATACATCGGATGGTCCAACGAAGCATTATCCAAATTCCAATGGCGTAGAAACCTCATGGCATCAGCCAAAAATGACCACATATATCATCACATATCGTATCCACTAATGTCAACCCCGGATAAATATCCCCCTGTGGTGTCCCCTGGGTGGGGTCCAACACCCAAAAATAGAATATTATTATTTTTCAAAATAGAATTAGGGGTACCCAACCATGTGAGGAAAACAAGAAAAACCCACATAATTATATGTGATTTCCTGGATTCTGAATGCAAAATTATTTTGCAAAATTTGGCAAATAGAAAGAACATAAAATCGGGTTGGGTACCACATGGGGCCAAGCAAATAAAATTCCAGGTACCCAAGGCCTACAAATATAAATACCCTTTGGTAAACTAATATAGCTATTGAACATGGCCATTTATAGTTGATTTACCTATTAAAAATTGTAATTTTCCATAGTTATGTAAACGTTTACCAGAGGGTAACTCTTAGGCATCCAAGGTCTCACAGGATTCAGAAGGTTTCCCCTTGATCATTCTTGATCATCTTGATCATATCGAAGGACCCGCATACGAAATAATATCTATTAATATCCAAGATTCCAACCAGTATCCAACAAATTTTGTTCACAATGATTAGGTTGATGGACATTTTGCTGATTTGATTGTGTGGTTAGTTTGGATAGATTAGTTGCTGTTTGGTTGGGTATGCTGATTATGATGATTGTGCTGGATGATGTATATGATGTGCTTGGGCTTTCTGGGAATTCCTACCCATCCCTCCTTATCCACAGGCGGAGTGGACAAAGAAGGTTGAGAAGGAGCAGAGTGGTGCCACAGTCGAGCGGAAGGCTGACCCTTGAGGATTGTAACTCCCAGCTATGTGTTGGGGATTGGAATTTCTATTGAGGCCTCGCTGGGGAAGGGTTACCTCCTTGTTCTCTTTTCTTGTGGCCCATGTGCCACAGGTTGGGGCACCCAAATAAAATCACAGGCATGCAACCTCTCTGGGAAACAATGACCAGCAAAAACATGACCAGTTTTCTTTTCCCAAGGCACCATATGACATCCTGCTGGTGCATCTGTGGTAAAAATGTTGCGAGGTGATGGTTAGGGTGGGATGAATCGGATGGTTGTGGATGTGATGCTGCGAGGTGATGGTTAGGGTGGGAATCTGTAGATATAAAAATATTTTAAAAACCATGGTGAATATGACATGAATTTCTATGTGCAATGTTCCTTATCATCATATATCACCATAAAAAATGCAAAAGGTAGAAGTGTTCATATTTTGTGCTGGTTTTGTTGCAAAATACAGAAGAAACCTGGCTAGAAATAAAACCATATACCCTGCCTACTCAGCTCCATTTGTCCCCAGGGGGGGTTGGGCCCCAGTCTATGCTAGATAAAATCAGTAGTACCCAAGGTACTTCTTCCCGAATCAGGGTACCCAACCCGATTTTATGTTCAAAAAAAAGGGAAAATCAACTTGAAAAAAAATACTGTTGGGGGACCTCTCCCAGGGGGTCGACCCCCCAAATTTTTGTTAGGAGTACCGAAGGGGGATGATACATATTTACCATGGCTTATTCTGGGGGTACCCAACCCACATAGTGATTTGATATGATACTTAATTGGTACCCTCCCAATTCAACAGCCGGGCTAGGGGTTTATTAATCCAGGCTTGACATTATTTACCATAAGTCGGATGCACCAGCAAGTAATCCCCTGCGATGAGGGGCTTGGAACTGGGTCATCCATGGTCATCCACTACTTGAGGACATTTGGACCACCAAGGCAACCAAGCACGCACTAGAAGTGGTTGGGGCGGCTCAAAATGGATGCCAATTATATGAAGCCGGCCCAAAATCAGCGTGTCTTATATTATATGTCTTTATTGGCTATTGGGTAAGGGATGAAAATCCATGGGACACCACCCAAAAAAAATGTCTGGTTGGTGGTTGACCTACCCCTCTGAAAAATATGACTTCGTCAGTTGGGATTACTATTCCCAATATATGGAAACATAAAACATGTTCCAAACCACCAACCAGATGTAGATAATTCATCAATCCCCCCTTTTGTGAGCAAGATGAGGAAGGCAGCAACCAAACATGCACCGAGCTGCCGCTAATAAACCATGAAGTGCTTGCCAGTGTGTCCTGCCATGGTGTCAGCTCATGCCAGGCACGTGTAGCTAGGTGAGCTCTGCGGCTGTGCAGCGTTGGGCTGTTTAGTGTCTTTCACCCATTCAACTGTATCTACATCCAGCATAAATCCGAATTCTTTTCATAGTTCTGGTAAATTATCATATTTCACTAACCTGAATTGTTGGGCCATTTGGGGATGATTACCCTTACTAACCATGATTCCCAGGGCTCGGTCGCAGTGAGGTCACTATAATTTACCCAGATAGTTCTACTAAACCACCAAAACTTGCAGGATTGAAAAAAAAAACATCCCAGCAATTGATGGTAAGTCATTTTTAATGGTTGCCGGTCCTCTTGCGCTGCAAGCGATCTTCAAAAAGCCACCGAGGCCTTGTTGGTTTGAAAAAGGCCGTCTACACGCAGCGCCAGCGTTGGATTGGTTTACCCGGCCTGGTAAACATACAAAAAACTATGGAAAATCTTCATTTTTTAATAGGTAAATCAACTATAAATGGTACCGTCTGGTTATTTAACATATGGAAAATGGCCCATTTATAGATGGTTTACCTATTAAAAATGGTGATTTTCCATGGCTATGTTAAATATTCAGATGGTAATATTCAATAACCATGTCAGCTATTTCCAGAGGGTACGCTTAGAAAAAACGTATGAAATTTTGTATGTGGTCAACCTTGGCTGCCAGAAACAGCTACCATGACTGGGGATGGTTGAAATCCCACCCATAAATGGCGATTTTCGGGTGTTTTATGTTGGGTTTACCACACTTTTTGCAGAATGGAATGGATATGAGTGGATCAAATGGGTAAATCGGTATTGCTTGCCTGGCAAACCACGTGTGTATATATATATATATATATGAGATGGGTGAGACTTGAAGGTCCGAACGTGCAAATGGACTGGTATCTTTAAGATATTCTGAGATTTTGCAATGTGTATATATATATATATATCAATATGTCATGTAAGAAATACTTAGAACGTATAACAGAAACATAATAACATATATTATAGATCTATACACCTTTCTATGAATGATCTGTTTTTTGAGTACCTCATTACTCCTTTTGATCCAGAACCAGCAACTTTGTTTTGACCCATACACACGATCTGAAAGTTAATCGGAATCATAGCGGTTTTAGAGATACACCATAAGACCTATCAGCCAAACATGGATCAGATTTGGTTTGCACCTTTTGGTGGATTGAATAATCCCATCCATAATCCCTAGTCCCCAATATTGGGAAATTTATTCACAATCCACAACTGGTTGGTGGTTGACCTACCCATCTGAAAAATATTACTCAGTTGGGATGATTATTCCCAGTATATGGAAAAATAAAAAATGTTCCAAAGCACCAACCAGACAATGTTTGTGTTGTTACCAATCCATCATCAATAACCCATCCCATATCAAACACCCCCATTGGTGAATGGTCCAAGTGTGTGGAAATCACCCTACCACCATGCTTTGACTCTCAACCATCCATCCTTCACGTCGAAGGTACAAAATAGACTTCCCCCATTAATTTCAGATCAATCTGTGGTAGTCCAGAACCGTCTGATTTTCTTTTGCTGGCAGGTGATGTTCTGATTTTACATCGCAAAGAACTGAGGATTTTCCACTAGCTATCCGACCTATCCAGTTGGGGATATCGATGTATCGCCATGGATCGAAACTGCGAACTGGGATCAGCCATGGTTCTCGATGTTTCATTACCCTCATTAGAGCTAACCAAAAAATGAAGCCATGGTGAAAAACCATAAAAAACCAGTTGTAGACACTATGATATAAACATTAAACAACATCACCACTTAACCAATGTTAACCATAGCTATGATCGCCCCTAAACATCTTTAAATCCTCTATATATCTGGGCAATTTTGGGATGATTCCCCTTATTAACCATGATTCCAGGGCTCGGGAGAACAGTGAGGTCCTTATAATTTAGCCAGATATATTCAGATATATGATATTCAGAGATAGAATATATATATATATATGTCCCATAATACTACATATATATGACTATATATGACTATAAAGAAACCATATCTTTCTGTTGCCATGCCAACTTTCCGTTGCAGCTGGGCTGGGCTTCCCTGGGCCCTGGGCTTCCCTGGGCTTCCCTGGCGCGTTGCCGATGGACGTCCATTCAGGCGGCAGCTGAGAATCTTTGAAGGTGGCCTCGGGAATCTTTGAAGTGGGAGTCTCATAGCTCCCCATTTCATACAGTTATGGCCATTTATCAGTTATAACTGGTTATAAATGGGATTATACATTCTATAAATGGGGTTATAAGTACTTATAACTGACAAATGGCCATAACTGTAGAGGATGATTTACTAATTGGTTTAGATTCGCCCCAGTAACTAGTTCGTTATTTGCGTACCATAAACCATAGTTATTCACTTAGACCATTATGACCATCTTTGTGTACATGATATTTTTTTAGATGTACACTTAGACCATTATGACCATCTTTGTGTCCCTGTAGACCTAAAGATTGACTTTGATATTTTTTTGGGTGTTTCATTTACTTGGGTATTTGTTTTTTGAATTAGTAAATCATCCTCGACAATGTGAGGCCCCCGTTCGATAGCTAAGTTGGTGCAAACAACTACATACAGATGACGATGACAATGACATAATTTGGGCATGGCTAGACTCGAAGGTCGACATGCCAAAATGGAATTAACCATGGTTTCATGAAACAGCTGCACGACTATATAGACCCGCATAGATACATGAATATATGCATCATTGAATATGATTTCTCGAATATATCCCCATTATACACACATTATAGACCCATTATTTAATATACATACAAAACGGATATATCTATAATATATATATATATATATCATGATACCCTCACGTTTTGACTTGTTTTTTTTAACTCGTCAATTTGCCTTTGGTCATTTGTCATTTACATCGAGGCTCGTTGGTGATGAAAAAACGCCACATGTCACCCGAGGTTCTGACAGAAGCGAAGCCCAACAGTTTCAAAGTTCTCAAACTGACACAAACCGTCAACACCTCGGTAAGGAAACCCATCGAACCCAACGGCTGCGCGGAATCTGTCGTGATCCACCGGGTAAAGAAAAAGGCTACTAGCTGGAAAATGATCCATTTATTCCATGATGTTCCCAACTGTAAAGCTCTATTTATAGGGGTTGTTCGCTTGCCACATTTGATTACCGGAGGGTAAAACATGTTCGCTGCAACCCCTATGTTGCTCCGCGTCGGAATCAGAAGCGGCCGAATTATGTAATAGTACATAGCACATATATCATATATTACATCACATAAAAGTCAGAGGGGGCGGCAAATTTTGATCCCTTAACAAGATAAGTTGATGTAATGATCCCTGTCCACGTAGTAGTCAGAGGGGGTGGCGGATTTACGTAGGTCCCTTAACAAGACAAGTTCATGTTCTTATTATCATCAACATATAAGTCAGAGGGGTGGCAAATTTTGATCCCTTTATGAAGATATGATGTAATGATCCCTGTCAACGTAGTAGTCAGAGGGGGTGGCGGATTTTGACCCCTCAACAAGATAAGTTCATGTTCTTATTATCATCAACATAAAAGTCAGAGGGTGTGGCAAATGTTGATCCCTTTAGGAAGATAAGTTGAGGATATGGATTGGATTCTTTGGATCATTCTCCCATTCCCTATCAAGCACCAGAAAGATGATGATGATGATGATGATGATGATGATGATGATTCTCTTGAGGTGTGGAGCAACGTCCGGGTTGGAGGGAACATGTTTAAAAAAATGATTTCTTCTGCTTTTTGGTTTTATTGCTTAAATCATCTTAAATCCATAGCATTCGCTATTTTTAGTGGTGAAATTCGATGGTGTATAAGTTATCGGTCAAAATCCATGTAAAAATAGGAGATGCAACAAGTCTAAACAGCACGACTAGAAACATTGCCTTAGGGATTCTTGTAGTGCATTGTATGGCAATTATAACACCAAACTGATATCCAACGTTTCATGGATAAACCAACTGATATCCATTGTATAGCAATATCATAAATATAGTATAGTATAGTATAGTATCATGATACCCCACCCATCAACAACAAAAAGGACATATAGAGAACCCTGATATCCCTGGTTCTTACCTCAACAGAGAGATCCCAAAGTTGCATGATGTTGAACCAATGGATCATACAAGTCCGTGCCCCCCAAGTGATATAAATAAAGCTGGTTTATAAACCCAACTAATTCCCCATAAACCCATCTGAGTTTGCCTAGTTATGTCCACCAAGTCCTGGGCCACAGTTCAATGGGTTCAAGGGAACATTTACAGGGTTTCGCCCCATCTTTCATGCGAAAATCCATGCTTTCCGGTGAAGATTTTCCGAAAACCAATCCGTTGAACAGTTGAAAATCTCTCATCTCCACCGCCAAACCGCGCTGAGATACTCTCAGCAGTTCCATGGCACGTGAAGCGTAGTGCAGAGGTAGTGCGATCGACACCTGGCGAAAAGCCATTTTTTGGGGCGACACCTGGGATACCCTCTGGTAGCTATTTCTATGGTAATTTTTAGTGGGTAATTCAGCTGACATAGCTACAGTAATGAAAATGGCCCAGTCGAAATAGCTGACTTACCCACTATTTTTAGTGTTGATTTTCCATAGTTTTTTGTATGTTTACCAGAGGGTAGAATATGGTTTGATCATGCTGGATCTGAATTTTCATAGGTTGTAACATGGCAGAGGACACGGGTTTGATGGAACCAACAGACCGGGCCCTGAACATGACAAGATTCATTACTAAACCTTGGTGTTTCTAGGGTGGAATCGAAAAATAAGATGGAAAGGATATACATGTACAATACATATTTATAATATATAATAATAATATATTTATATATATATATATATGATAATAACATATATATATGATAATAACATATATATATATAATAATACATTTATATATAATATATATATAATATATATATATAATAATAATATATAAAACTAATAATATCTAAAAATAATAATATATAATAATAATCATAATAACAATAAAAATATAAAAATAAAAATAATCATAATAAATAATAATAATAATAGTAATAATAATAATTGTATATACATATAATATTAATTATAATACATCATATCATATATACATGTTGTAATACATCTCCAACTTTCAAACACAGCTCCTCCTCCCCCGCCCCTGTCTTCGCGCCTGTTGCAGCCGATGGCCTGCGTCGTGCAAGACGCCCAACGTTGCGGGGATCAGATCTGGGTTCGCACCTTGACGCCGCGGTTTTAAAAGTGGGCCCTGGGGAACTCGGTGATCAGCGGAAAACTGACAGGTATAACATATAGGTAACATAGGTAACAAAGGTATGTCGATATTTGAATCATAGATATATAGTTTAATAATGTTTAATATAATCATATAGACTTTACTACTATAACTATAACATACTGTAACTATATACGGCTGCTCCCCTTCTTTTTCGGTGGAATTTGAAACTCGGTTCAGCGCATTGCAGGACATGAGGATGGGTCGCGTGCTATGGGTTTGTCTGAACATTTTTGAGTACCCTCTGGTAAACTAACAGTTTGCTGTTGAAAATGGCCCAGTCGAAATAGTAGATTTACCCATGAAACATGCTGATTTTCCATAGTTTTTTGTATGTTTACCAGGCCGGGTACTTCAAAAAAAAAACATGATTTATCGTCTGAGTTTCCAAAAATCAAACCAAGTGCCATGTTGGGGGGAAAAAAAAGTACACCCGGCAAAAACACGGCCTGTTCAGACCAACTCATGTCTATTACTTTTGATCAGAATGAACATATAAGTCACCATATACTATCAGGTGACCCACAGTCACGATAGTCACGTGTCTGGCAAAGAAAAAATCCATGACTTTCCACAGGGACTGCAAAGACAGGTAAAAACAGGTACAGTAAAGCCATGACTGACAACAAGAAAGCAAACACTCATGGATGAAACGAATCTGGGCAAACACATTAATACTGTAGCATACTGTAGCATTCCTCATACGAAATCCGTTTTTGCAGTAACTCCAGCTCTATCCCAAGAATCAGCCATGAATAGAGACAAATAGCCTTCCCGAATCATGGCCAGGTTCACCAATTCTTCTGTAATGTCAACCCCGGATGAACCCTGATGAACTCATATTCATTCTGGAGGTACCCCTGAAATGGTGATCATCTGATATATAATCTGTTTTAATCTGATGCTTCAATGGTACCCAAATTCAAGCAAAAAAAACGCCGACCTTTCTCTTCGAATCCGAAAAAAAATCGTTCCCCATCATGGGATCACTGGGATCCTCGGCTTTGACAAACTTCTTTGGGGTAGTCGACCTTCGGTTTGCCGCTGCCCCCGAGGGTCAACCTGCCGTGCGGATGCCGTGTCTCCCTCCGTTGAACACGAAACATGGCGAGAACCGGGGATCTACCGTGAAAAGTGTCATGAAACATGGCGAAATCTCGGGAAAAAAACAGAAGAAAATGGAGGCTTTAGTGACTTTAGTGGGAAAAGAATCGAAATTTCGGGAATTTCCAGCAACCCATGTTGGATCTCCGGAGGGTTTGTTGTGTAATCATTGCAAAAATTGTATAAATTTGTCTGGTTCCCAGTCAGTCAGTTTCTACTGACAGCTTCTGTAGCCAATCATCATGTCGTCACAAGATATGCTTTTCTCTGAAAATGGGGCACTCCCATGTCTCATAGACGTCATGGTCTATCATAAATTTCCTATTAGAATGACAACTTTTGGTTATCCACCATTTTCAGACAGACGCGCATTTCACCCCAGATCTATTTCTGATGATTTCTGAATACCCAACGAATCGTAACTGGCTAGTAAGTGAGGGTAACTTATGATAAGGGATAACCCCAGCGACTAGGTACTTGAGAAGACCAGGGTTTAAAATGGTTTTAAAGCTATTTAAAAACCAGTTGCAATTCCAGTTAGGAGACTTCAGTTAGACCAGGTTGTAGACCACAACTAAAAATAGGATAACTTCAGTTAGGGAACTTCACAACAAGGTGAGTAACCAGAAAAACGATTCATGGATGGTGCTACCTAGCTCAGCTAGGGGATATTGACCAATATCGAAAGGTCAATTCAATAATAGTCCAACCATGCACAAAGGCACAAAAATAACATGAAAACGACATAGCGAACAAATGCATGTTATATATATATTATAGTGTGTATATAAATATATTCACAGTATATTGATTATATTATGTAGTATATATATATATAATCATTTATATATATATATATATATGTATAGAATTTCTGAAGATCCTAATCTTTGTTTAGTCAACTCGAATTACTTTTAAATAAATACAATTCTAGGTATATAATTGTATATCGCTATTTTGTTTCCCCTTTGGGGGGGGCCTCTCGTTTCAAAGTGTGTGGTGCACTTTCCGGACCCACCAGGGAGCACTCCCAGACTAACGTGATCGATGATAACTTTGACCATAGATAGGTATGGGTCAAAATTGGGTACCCCAATAATTAGATGCTTAATATTAAACATGAATCCTAAAATCTGTGATCCCTCCTGAGGCTTGAATTTTGACCCATACTGGATATCAATGTATGGACCTATAGCGCCACCATAATCTTAAAGAGACCTATTAAATCTATTAACATGTTGTTCTAACATCTCCTACCTTAAATCATAGATCCAGATCTTCCGCACCTCTCCAAGTCAGGCTTGGTGGCCGCCAGAAACCACATGTACACAGCCACCTCAGCCGGGGCTTCAACAAAAATCGCTGGGATTTACGGTTCTGCACAGCCACAAAAATGATATAACTATACATTAGTGGCTTTGAATACAGAAACATATGATTCTAGCATATAAAGATTATTTTTATAAGATCGTCTATACTTCTATACTGCTATACTATGTATTTATTAAGATTAAAAAATATGAGCTATAGGTCATTTTGAACGTTCGAGCAATGGGAAGATTCAAATTGGATTGGCACAAGCGAATTTGAAGGACACCGGTCCCTCTATTCCTAGTTCATCCAGTTTCATCCTGTATCTGATGGGGAAAGCATAGTTTCATCCGATAAAAACTAGTACATATTCCTGTTTCATCCCATGCATATCTATACATCATATATTTGACGCACATAGGACACCTAAAATGGGGATACCCCAAATCATCCAAGTCATGGATGACCATGACTTAGTATTGAAACCTATGGTGACTTTGGATACCCCCCCATGACTTAGGAAACCTCCATATGTAGATTTTTTGTAATACAAAGAGGGCCAATATGGATTTCCTAGATATATATATATATATATATCAGCATTATATATATATGTAACCAATATATATATATATATATGACTTTTAGGAAATGATATGGTTTAGATATAAACAATATAAATATATATGATTATCATATAATTGCATATATATTTATATATACAGCAGTTGGATTACCTATTCCTTTTTGCATCGCTCAAACACTCGGGGCCCCGCCTGTGTGCGTGGCCAGCCGCCACTGCGCTCCGGAGGGAAGGCTCGAATCTGTCAAAGCGCCAAGCGGCGCGGCTGGGAAATACCCTGCAAGTGGAGGTTCACTGGGAAAAACATCTGTAAATGCGGGTTTATAGCTGGGAAAATCATCTATAAATGGATGTTTATAGCAGGGAAAATCATGAATCATCGAACTATTGCTGACGATTTTCCAGGCCATCTTTCATTACTAGAGGAGAATCCACCATCATGTTGACATGAAACGGTGCTTTCAAGATCTTTTCACCATCAAGAATTAGGAACAATGGTTACTTAACTAGCCAGAATGGCGATATGATATGAGATAATTGTATATACGTAACTGCATGTAATTGCGATATTATTGGATGTGCATCCAAGTAATCATGATATTGTGGCTGTCTCTGAAAATGGGGGATGAGTCAAGTGGCAATGTCAGAGGGGAAATGAGGAGCAGTGGATTTAGTGGTTTCATTGGTTTTCCCATAATTTTTAGATAACCATCTATATAACTGGGGACATTCAATATTTAACTCGTTATCATGTTACCCAATTTCGATTTCTGGGGCGCACGTCCAAGAAGTGTAAGCGTGTTATGTGTATATATATATAAATAATAAGAATCAAACTAGTCATGATATCCAGGATCCGTGTTCAACCCTGAATCTAATGAACTAGTTTGAATCGTTAGTAACCGTTACTTTCCATGCATTTTCAGTAGTGTTCAATGATTTAAAATTTGGCACAAGATGAATTCAGTATCCATGGTGAGGGTATCCATGGTTGGTTTCCAAACAGAACTGGGGTATATTGGTTGGTTTCATCCTGCAACTGAGGTAGCTAACCTCTGGGATAATCCCAATATGTTTCACCCAAAAGAGTCGTCTCAATTGTGATGCTACTTCTGAACATTGCGCACACATACGTTTTTGTTTTCCTTTTAGAGGTTCATCTGATCTCCAAATTTGTTCAAAGCACCAGACAATCCAAGTCAAGTTCGCGAAAAAACACTCTAAATTTGGACATTTTGGATCAATTGATCAAACACAGCAGGCTGGACATGTCTGCTTGTAGGCCAGCAAAAATAGCATGGAGTATCCATGGACTGGCTACTGTCAACCCGGATTCATAAATTCTGCTTGAAATGGCAGGCTTCCCTGGAAATAGTGGTAATTATATGCTATAACCCATAGGATCCATGTATGCTATATATGGTAACATTTACCATCAATATACCCCCAATGTTAGCGTATATACCATACATGGATCCTATGGGTAATGGTACCCGACCAATTAAACTGGTGGTTTTCCACGGCTTATTTCATAAATCCTGGGTCAACAGTATGGTGGTACCCCTTCACGTTGGATGGTTTATTTCATGGAAAATCCGAAAATAACCATGGATGAGAACTGGTAATTACCAGTACCCCCATGACTTTTGTTGGACACCTCCATTTTAGATCATTTTAGTGGGATATCTTACGTTACTTGTTCTTTCTTTTTGGGTGTGAACACGGTGAACATGACACTTCCCATACGATCCATGGTGCTGGTATATATGCTAACATTTACCATCAATATACCCCCAATGTTAGCATATATACATACTAGTATATATATATATATATACCATACATGGATCCTATGGGTTATGATGAATAGTGATTAATCCAGATTAATAGGGTTTTAATAGGGATTTGGATGATTGACTAATTATGATTCACTATGATTGATCCAGATTAATGGTGAATTAATGGTGATTTCATGGTGATCAAAAAAAACACACTGCGCCTTGTTCTCTCTGACGTCATTGAGACCGGCCTCAGATCCGGCAGCAAATCTGGGAGTCGACTGCTCGAGCTGCGACAGCGATTCATCATATTTGATTCATATGGCAGTGTGTCAAAACCTTGTGATTTAACATAGCTATTGAGAATGGTGATTTATAGTGGATTTTCCCATAAAAAATGGTGATTTTCCATAGTTATACAGGAAGATATGGGAATGGGTCAAAACCAATAGTACCCCTGTAGTTCACATCAAAATAGCTGGGATTTATGGATGTGAATAACCCACTAAAAATGGTATTAATAGGTATTGATCCATAGCCATATAACAAACTAGAATATATAGAACACATATTCAGTTCATATTATGTGAATCTATATGAGCAAATATTCATATAACAAATTGATTCGATTCAAATATTCATCATATTTGATTCATATAATTCAAAATGAACTAATGAACTGTGAACAAATAGAACATCTTACCCTCTGGTAATTTAACATAGCTATTGAAAATAGCCATGTATAGTTATTTTTCCATTAAAATTGGTGGATCTTTCCATAGTTATGTTAGTTTACCAGAGGGTATTTCATATCATGATTGTTTATCATATTAATTAATATGAAATAATAATGATGAGTTATAGTTATGTTGGTTAGTTTACAAGAGTTATAGTTATTTTCCCATATATTATGGAAAGTCATAAAATTCCATGGTTCCAGTCACCACCAACCAGTATTTCATATCATCCCCTATGATTCTCCATCGACAATCCCTGGGCTTTCCAGACATATTCCAAGTTGGGCGTCCGCGTGCACGCGAAGCTTTGCAGCGTGGGGTGGCTGGCCAAGCCCATTCCGAACTGCTGAATCATCTGCCAGGGATCGGTGGCAGAATTCATGGCCTGCTTTTAGTGCCTAAAAATGGGGGGAATACCCATGGATACCCCAAAAACTGCCGTAAGATATGGGTTTGTCTAAAAATGGGGTATATTCCCAATGAAATAGCCATTTAATAGGGATAATGATCACTAACCATTGGGTGTAGGGGTACACTATTTTCAGACAAACCCATATCTTGATCAACTATCAATATTTTGGGCCACCCTATTGATTCGCAAACAAACCCAGATGGGTCCGCGCAAGAGCGCGGAAACGCAAAAGTACAAAGGTTTGGTGCTGGAAGGACAATAGGATCGTGCTCAAATCGGCGAATGGAATGCTCAAACCGCCTACACGTGCACTTCAATCAATGTCAAGCTCGGATTTGAATTTACCTTGGAAAATCAATATATTTTCTGGGGCCCGAAATCGTGTTTCCATTCATCCAATATTAGAAGTGAAGAAATCTGTTTCCTCGGGGACCTGGTGGATGCTCATCCCCCCCAGGGGTATCCAAGGTTAGAGCCCCCGATATTGGGTTTAATCATGGTTAATGCCATTTTGTTGGTGAAAAAAAACGGATATGATGATATGACATGATTTTGTTGGTCTTCGAGTTTCCTAATGACCCAAAAACCATCGGTTTCAATAATACCCTCTGGTAAATTGTCATAGACCCTGAAAATGACCAATTTATAGTGGAAGCAGGGTCTATGTATGTTAATTTACTGGAGGGTAATAATAAAAGGGTCTGATGACCTTGGATGATTTGGGGTCCAATGACATGGGTATGGATGAAGGGCGGTCTGATCACCGTGTGTCTATTTTTTGGGTCATCTCACGAACCTCTTTTTTCACCATCCAACATAAACTATAAAGAACCAACATATTTATGTACCATCTGGTTATTTAACAGTTCGCCATAGAAAGATCCACCCATTTTTAAGTTCGGTAAACCCTCTATTTCTATGGGCCATGGCTTCCATGGCTATGTTAAATAACCATGGCTAGTTTTTCATTATGATCCAATTAACATGGGCCGTACGAAAAAAAATGAGCCTGGCAGATGAGTTTCCACTAAAACGTAGGCTTCTTTTCAGGGTCAAAGGGTTAATTTACTGGAGAGTATGTATTATATCAATGATATCCAGCAAATCAATCAAGTTATACCTTTGAAAAAAACAATATTAATATGCCCTAAAGTATGTCAAAATCATGGGTCATTTCCAACTTCATTGGGACACCTTCCTGTGGAGCGACAGGTCACTTGGAACATCTTGGAACACACCTGCTGTCTCTCCGTGGTGTCGTGGCAGTGTCCCAAGGGCAACCTCAACGCACGCTGCTTAACGGGGGGTGGCCCAAGTTATGCTTGCCATTGAACCCAGCAATATTTTCATCAATTGTCCAAAATAAAAATTCTGGAGATATCATGATTAATATCTACCATTAAAAAAAAAAACGATGTTTCATTGGAGGCACGTACAACTGAACATTTTTCCAAACCAGGGCACCACCGCACCGTGCGGCCTAGCGTGCGGTTCATGTCATCTGTGTCTCCCAAGATCTGCACGTAAATCAGTTTTAGCGAAGCCATGAAGCCATGGCTTCCAGTCGATCCATAGCAGTTGATTTACCCGGCCTGGTAAACTAACATAAAACTATGGAAAGATCCACCATTTTCAATGGGACAATCCACTATTTCGACTGGGCAATTTTCAATAGCTATTTTGACATAACCAGAGGGTACCCACGAAAAACGGTGATGTTCCATAGTTGTTTCTATGTTTTACCAGAGGAAAATATATATAAAAGTTGACTTGACAAGAATTTGATCCGATAAAATCTGACAACATCTGGTAAAAAAATGATGGCACCTTGCTTGGAGTGTCGACGAAGATCCATCAAATCTAGTTGGTGGTTTTAACCATCTTGAAACATATGAAAGCCAATGGGAAGGATTATCCCATATATCATGGAAAATAAAAAATGTTCCAAACCACCAACCAGATTATGATAGCCCATTAAGGTCTAGTAATAGGGATTAATATGGATTATTTTATTTTTTTACATACAGTAGACCAGTAGTACTAGAAATATTATCAACATACCCTCTGGTAAACTAACATAACTATGGAAAATCACCATTTTTAATGGGTAAATCCACTATTTCTATGGCCATTTTCAATAGTTTTTTGTATGTTTACCAGAGGGTACCAGAAATGGAGCCTTCTCTGCTGGGACTTCGCACGCCACTTGACGCAGGGTGTGATTTTCCACGACCGCACGCGCCAGCAGCGACGAGCCCTGGCGGATCAAGGGATCAAGTGGAACACATCCCTGGTCAACTGATATTGAAACTGATAATGGTTAATAGTGGTTAATTGGTGGTTAATTGGTGGTTAATTGGTGGTTAATGGTGGTTAATGGTGCCTAATTGGTGGTTAATGATGGTTAATGATGGTTAATTAATGATGGTTAATGGCGGTTAATGGTGGCTAATTGGTGGTTAATGATGGTTAATAGTGGTTACTAGTGGTTATATAATAGTGGTTTTATAATTGGAATAATGTGGTTAAAACAATGTCATAAACCAGCCATGACTGGGAATGGTTGATACTAGATACCACCTACAAATATGGTGATAACTGGGGGATGAATAAAATAACATTGTTTTAACCACATTATTCTCCTAAAATATCCTTTCTGAAACAAAAAAAACTTAAAAGAGCTACTCGGCCATGAAACATATGAAAGATAGGAATCTATGGATATGGGATGTTCATGGATGTTCTGGATTGTCAATTGGGGAGCCCCTGACTCAACGCATCGAGTCATGGCTGGGACTTATGTCATCCCTCCAAGAATCAGATAATTCATAGCATTATATTATCCCATTTATATATATATATATATGCTATAAATAATAATTATATATAATCAGATAATATAATTATATATATATATATATATATATATTCATTTATATAATCAGATAATAGGCTATAAACCATTATACAAATAAATGATTCACATATCCACCAACAAATTATACATCCCATTAAATGGATAACTGGATTGGTTTGTAGATCAATACAAACGATAAATGGGATAGTTGATCCATTATGAATTATAACGATAATATATTATTGATAGGTACTTCATCCATATTATATACATATATATATTATTATTATTATATATTAGTATTATTACTGTTATTATTATTATCATTATTATTATAGATATATTATGATATATCATATATATATATATATATATTCATTATATATATAAAATATTTTCATAATATGTTTTTCCCTATGGATCCAAGATATTTGCTTCGGAAGTACCACTGGTACGCAGACCAGTCACACCTCGCCTCCAAGGTCACGGGGAGACCAACACCTGGTCCATGACGAGACCAATGGGACGAAAACCGACGGAGAGTGGTGATTTTCAGAAATAGCTAATAATATGGGATATAATTATGGGATAATATGGTTAATAATCAATAGATATGGTGGATGGTTAATCATATCTGATTTGCAGAAATAGCATATTGGGATGTTAAGGTATCATGGGGGATATGACATATTGTGGATGTTAAGGATCAAATGGGCACAAAACGGGAAGCTAGTGGGATTTGATTATCTGGTTGGTGGTTGACCTACCCCTCTGAAAAGTATGCTAGTCAGTTGGGATGATGAAATTCCCAACATATGGAAAAATATGGAAACATAAAATTCATGTTCCAAACCACCAACCAGATATGTAACATTCAAGGTACTTGGGTCCAATTTCAAAGTAATTAGTTTCCACATATGTTGGAAATCCAGACTATTGCCAGACTATAAGCAAATTAGATTAAATCATTGGATGTATTAAACACCTCAATATCGTAAATATGGTCAATTATTGGTGTTATATATATATATATATATGCAGTGAAAATAATGAGCAGAGAATGGACTCAATGCGGTAAAGCCAATGCCATAAACCATCCCATTCACCATCCATGACTGGGGGTCACAATAAAGATAATCCCAAATAGAGGTATGCCGAATAATATGTATAGGGCCTATAGGGGTTAGAGCCACGACGTGAAGAAACACAAGAAGAAGAAGAAGAAGAAGAAAAAGAGAAAGAAGAAGCAAAAGAAGAAGAACAGGAATAAAATGAAAAAAATAAGAAGAAAAAGAAAAGAAAAACAAAAAGGAAAAAAGAAGAAGACAAAAAAACTATAATAAGTAAGAAGAAGTACGAATAAGAAAAGACGTAACAAAAATCGAAAGAAATGTTGTCCGATATCGTACTTGCTGACTGGAATAGCCTACGCGCGTCGCGCGAAATTGACAACAGTCGTCCAAATCTTTTGAATCAATCCCAAACCAGAGTGCTTAGGGAACCGAACTTCCCGCTTCGCACCACATGGCGACCCGGGTCGCATGATTTGATTTTTTTACATATCACAATAGTGAGCTCATATGGGTCGCGAAATTTTGAGCCACCCCATGCGAATACATCATAAATCATCATGATACACATATGAAAAAGGCTTGAAAAAGACCATCGATGGTGATTAATGTGGGAAACCTGATAATGAAACTACAGTTATGGCCCAACTAACAGCTATAAATGGGTTTGTAATGATAAATAACCCTATATTTATAGAACTTATAATTCCATTTATAACTATTAGTTGGGCCATATCTGTAAAATGGGGGTACCCCCAATTCATCCATTATATAAGATTTTCCATGATAAAGC
Organism: Cladocopium goreaui; assembly: GCA_947184155.2. NCBI lineage: Eukaryota > Dinophyceae > Suessiales > Symbiodiniaceae > Cladocopium > Cladocopium goreaui. The sequence goes on along the minus strand of CAMXCT020000115.1, from coordinate 36,085 downwards.
ATCCATTCTGGCGTTGTCCCATTTGTCGTTGAAATTCAAGCCACATTTTTTTTGCCCTCGCTGAGCGTGGCACAATTGAGCTTTGTCAAGACCTTCGACTCCTGCGGACGTTCCATGGTAAATTCCAACCGCATTTTCTTGTTGTGGAGCTGGTGAGAAAATATCCAATATCAATATGCAAATATGTTATAATATACCCCTTGGTAAATTAAAGTAGACCCTGATTTTATCACCCATTTTTGGTCGAAACTCATCTTCCAACCACTATCTGACAGGGTCGAACTGTTCATTTACTGGAGGGTAATATATTGATAGCAACAGATGAGAGGACTTAGCTAAACTTGACGCCGGTTTACCCAGAGCAGCCTTTTGAAACTGGCGCCAGTGGTGGAGCCCATGCGATGTGGGCGACAAATTATTATCATCATCCTCAGCATCATGGACTATATCCAAAATAACCCATTTCTACCCATCTAACATGATATAATCATGTACATATATATATATATATACATATATGTACTAATTGGTGGTTCTTACCATCTTGAAAAATATTAGTCACTGGGAAGGATTATCCCATATATTATGGGAAAAATGTTCCAAACCACCAACCGGTATATATATATATATATATATTGATGGACTAATCTGACATCAAATAACAATGTAATGGCCCATCAGTAATATGGTTCTATTGTGTTGGAACAATGGAATGTATACAAATCAGCCTATAATGATGGAATAATAATTATGTTTCTGCAGTTAACTTTCCTCCACCCTTCTCTGCCTGCCTTGCCAGCAAACTCAGGATCTGAACAAGACATGCATGCTGCATGTACAAACAAAACACATGTGCAGCATGTGCACATTTATGTACATGTATGTATCTGTAAAACAATTACATACATGTGTATATATAGATACACATATATACATATATACATATATACATACATACATACATACATACATACATACATACATAAATACAGACTTAACACAGACAGGGACAGGACAGGACAGGAAAGACTAGGGACAGGACAGGACAGGACAGACAGACGAGGACGACGACAGATCCCACAGTAAAGAAGACAGACAGACAGACAGACAGACAGGACAGACAGACAGGACAGGACAGGACAGACAGGACAGGACAGGACAGGACAGACAGGACAGGACAGACAGGACAGGACAGACAGGACAGGACAGGACAGGACAGGACAGGACAGGACAGGACGGACAGGACAGGACGGACAGGACAGGACAGACAGGACAGGACAGACAGGACAGACAGGACAGACAGGACAGACAGGACAGACAGGACAGACAGGACAGACAGGACAGACAGGACAGACAGGACAGAGAGGACAGAGAGGACAGAGAGGACAGACAGGACAGACAGGACAGACAGGAAACACAGGACAGACAGGACAGACAGGACAGACAGGACAGACAGGACAGACAGGACAGGACAGGACAGACAGGACAGACAGGACAGACAGGACAGACAGGACAGACAGGACAGACAGGACAGCCAAGACAGAGAGGACAGAGAGGACAGAGAGGACAGAGAGGACAGAGAGGACAGACAGGACAGACAGGAAACACAGGAAACACAGGACAAACAGGACATTAAACAGACATAACATAATACATACATACCATACATACATACATACATACATACATACATACATACATACATACATACATACCATACATACATACATACATACATACATACATACATACATACATACATACATACATACATACATACATACTACATACATACATACATACATACATAGTACATACATAAATACACTACATACATACATACATACATACATACATACATCCATACATACATACACTACATACACATACATACATACACATGTACATACATACATACATACATACATACATACATACATACATACATACATACATACATACATTACATACATTACATACATACATACGTACGTACGTACATACATACATACATACATACATACATACATACATATTAAAATATATATATATATATATTAAATATCATATTATATATATGGAGGTTTCCTAAAATGATCATGCCACCAAATCATCCGAAATTCGACCAGTTTAGTCTTGTAACCTGGGAGGATTTGGGGATCTCCCATTCGAAAAAGAACCCCGCTTATCTGGTGCACATCTAACCAGATTCATGAATATGTAGACTTTTTTGTGTATACAATTAAGTATAATGACACACATCATGTTCTTGGTCTTATATAGATTCAACATATCATCATGGGCATATCTGCATCCAATCATCCAAAACTTCAGCACCCAAACACACTTGTACAATACAACATCAGCATTTCTTCAGCATGAACGCTGAACCAAGCCTTACCGGGACGGCGCGTCCTTGATATGCCGCGTCAGCTTTCGGATCCCATCTCTAGACATAAAATTCCATGAGATGTTCAAGTCAGTCACCTTGGGAGCGAAGCCATGACCCTTGGGCTGGGAAAATCCCTATATTTTTCATTGGGTAAATCGTGGTACATCTATAAATGGGCCATTTTCATCCATTTTCCCTAGCGAATGGTAGAATTTGGGCCATGGACCCACGACATTGATTCTGTTTGACTCTCCTAATGACACAATTCACCGAGACGAGGCACCCTATATTCTTTGTCGGAGGTACAAGGAAAAGAACATCACAAATTGTGTTTTGGTCCCGTGATTTATAGGATTTTATAGCTATCAGAACTATATAGACCCCCGAATTTTAGACTTGGACCCCCGACACAGTCGTATCTTCGAAGCCATTCCTCTCGCCAGCGGGCGGTGAAGCGCTCAACCCGTTGTGACAGTTTGCTATTGAAAATAGTGGATTTACCCAGCTCTAAAATGGTGACTTTCCAGTTCGTGATGTAAACGTTTACCAGAGGGTACATCCAATAAAATCAACCAAAATTAGAAATGGTTTCTTGTTGGGTTTACCACAAAAAAGATTCCAAATTTTCTCCAATCTGCACTTAGCTTAAGTATGCTTAAGTAGTCTTGCAGTCAGGATGATGTCTAAAGATCATGGCGATCGGGTTAACCATCAACAATAGGGACAACAAATGGGAATGTACTGGGTATGCAATACAAGTTCTAGACCCAAGGTAGGATTTCAATGGGGATACACTGAGATTTTTGTCAAACAATAGTATGATTTAGGTGTGTCCTGGTCCTATGGTGGATTTAATCCATCAACGGACAATTTTTTTTTAAGGGACATGTTTGAATTCATCAGGGGATTTTTGAACACAAGCGATTTGTAGCCACAAAGCCACAGACAAAGCCGATTTCGGTAAAACATTGTCCCTCTTTTGCTCGAATCTCATGAGTTTTTTAGGAGTCGCTGAAGTCGGAGGCGACGCCCTTCCATGGGGGGTACCCCTTTATCGCTAGATTTATGTTTATTTCATGGACCATCCAGAAAATCACATGGATGAGAACTGGGGGTAAATCCATGTAATGGAAACCTCCAGATATATTTATCCAGTAAATGATAGTTCAGGAATTTGGGAGGCCGCACATCCGACCATGATGACAAAGCGCCCAACAGAAATGTCGGGACCACACGAGATATTATTGGAATGGGTCAACATCTAGAGGAAACATGTTGGTCAGTTTCTATCATTTCATCGTTATACCAAGATTTAGGACCTAAATCCAACCGTAATGCTTCAAACATGTTCCATCCAAATCCAATAAACACGATTGAAAACAATAAGACCACGCAACACTTTCACAAAATGGAACCTTCCAGCTGGCTGCCCATCTTTCAAATCCAGACCAACTTTGTACTTGGAAGGAAACTCTTCGTTTATCCTGAAAGGTTCGGTCATGGAGCAAAAATACCCCCTATTAACAATCATGATAAAAGCGGCGTTGAGTTTAGCAGGTGGTGATGATTCCAGATACACCAGCCATAAATAACTTAATTTATCTGGTGGGTGGTTTTAACCATCTTGAAAAATATGAGTCAAAGGGAAGCATTATCCCATATATTATGGAAAATAAAAAAATGAAACCACCAGATAGGTGTTATACACCAGCCATATATCACTCAATTTACAGGTGTTGTTGTCATTGTTTGTTCCATGTTTTCTCATTGACAGTTGGACATTCTCGAGCTTATCATGTTAAATTACCCAATATCGGAGGATCATCTCACAGATCGGTCAAACAATCACCCGCGTTTTTCGCCGTTTCTCCCTGAAATTCGATCCCTCTTTGAAGTGGCTTTCGTGGCATTTTACTAACGGCAACGGCTTCTCCCATTGAAGTGGCTAAACTAACCACACATTATCTCACATTACCTCACATTACCTCGCCACGTTCGATGGAAAAGGATGGAAAAGGATGGTCTCAGCGTCCTCTAAGAAAACGAAATCGTCGTCATCCAAGCCACGCTTCGAGAGATCGACCGTGGTCCTGTCGGGGTACCGGTTGAAGAACCCCGTATGGTTTTTGCTGGCAAAGCCATGGCACAACCGTCGAGAAATCTAGAAATCTATGGGAAAAAAAGAAACACATCGAGTGATAGAAATTTGTGTTTTGATGTGTTTCTATCATAAGTCATACTAGATTACCACATGGCAAGTGCCATGTTTTCTTGCGTTTCTTCGAGAAACCTGTTATGGCCATCTTCTTGCGGAGCTCCCACAAAGATGCTTCTGACACTGCATGTCAAACCTGATGACAGAACATGAAACTAAGATGCATTTCACAGCATTTCAATGATTCATGTCTATCATTCAATGATACATGATTTATGTTCTGCATCATTACAATTGATTTCCGGGAAAGTAGTCATCCAAATCTCACATGGTCTAAGTCTAGCTGAGATCGAGCTGACTAATTAGCTGAATTAGATGGAGCCAAGTCATCAGCCAACTTCTCCAGGACACAACGGCCATACTCCGTGATTTTTTTGTGGCTTTACCCGGGTGGTGTTTGTGAAAACACCAAGTGCGACAACACTCCAATTCAAGATAACATCTTTGCTAAACCTATCATTACATAATATATATTATACTTTATCATTATCACTACCCAGTAATGTGTACATATGTATATATATATATATATATATACATAAAGGGTATCCTCTAAGAGCAAGAAGCAACCACAAATACATATATATATATATATACACCTATATATATAAATACATAATAGCTATATGTTTAGCTATTATGCATATATATATATATTACTACGTATATATCATTGGGTAGTGTACATAAATATAAATAAATATATATATATATATATATAGTGTGAATTTAAAAAAAAAAAATCCTACCCAGTACAATTCGTATTTTCACAGCGATCTCCCTTTGCTCAAATCGTCCCAGGCACAAGTGGCCGGTCTTAAAGTGGCCAAAGTCAATACCCGGCCTCAGCAAATCAGTCGCGGAAAACGCCTGGAAAAAAACGCAGTAAATATGAGATTTGTTTGTAAATATATGATGGGAATATGTAGGCAATATGAGATATGAAATGATAGATATATGATGATATATTATTATGGGAATTTGATGAAACAGGCAAATGTGTGTTGGCATAGACATATTATGGGAACATATATGGGAAAATGTTGAACAAAGGCAAAATTTCTTGGACGTATACGTGGGAATGTGTTGGAAAATGCTTGTTTTTGTCATGAACACGATATGTTCCTCAATTTATATGATCAGTTTGGGCAAACACAAGTTATATAGTCCATCGGGCAACATAACCAGGGTTTACCATGGCTTACCTTTGGACCTTTGGTACAGTTAAGCTGGAACTACGGACAGAAACAAACACGAAGAAGAGGTCATATATCTTGCCGGAATCGCCACAGGATGTTTGCTGAACAACGCAATTTGCAACAAGTTGAACTGGCAAAAGTCAGTGCCTTTTTTTTGCTTTACCGGTCCATCCCAAGAGATATCCCAGATTTAGCATTGAGACCATCTGATTTCTGCTCGTCGAGTCGCATGATCAATCAAAAAAAAAGGCTTGAACATCAAGGATTCTGGGATTTTTTTTGGAAATCACCAACCTCCAAAGAGGACTGGAAAAAAAAAAACAACAACATATATATTTATATATTGAACAGTGAAATCATCAACAAACCAACTCTCTAACTCTCTCCAAAAACACCCCAAAACCATATTGACCATATATTTTTTGAATCTCACAGCCCCATGCCCCATGTCCCATCACCAGGTCACTTCATCTTAGTCGGACCCATAGTGTTGACCTGTGCGACGTTGAGAACTGTGTTTCACAGTTCAAGGACGTAGCAACGACTTACCGGTAATACCATCTGGTAACTATTCACATAGTTTTTTTGAACATGTCCATTTGTAGTTAATATATAGATATCTTATGATTTATAATATAGCAATGAAATGAACCATGTTGATTTTCCACTTCGCCATAGTTAGTTTATTGCGGGCCCGTCGTATTTGTCCCACAGTTGGAGGTCTACAGCTTCCAAGCATCGGTCCAATTACAAATGGTCTACCTCTGTCGGTGTGAAGATTGGTACAGAATGGGGCCCCCGTTCGATTTCGCGTTCAGTTTTTGAAGAGAAGTGGTTGAATTCTATATGGTTTATGGATGTTTATGGTAGATATAACATGATGTAACTATAGTTATTGGGTACCCATAAGTATCATGGTACCCAAATGGTAGTTTTTTGGGGTAGATGGCTAACATGGTTTATACATTTGGCTACCCGGTCCCCCGAGAAATCCAACGGGGAGATCTGATGATATGATCAACAATCTGATGGTGATTCGAATGGTGATTCGAATGGGATTTCAGATGATTTCAGTGCAGAACATGTGTTTAAAAAAAATTGGCTGGTTGGTGACCTACCCGATATATCAATTTGATATTTATTGTAGGTTTGATCATGGGATATTCCCCCATGAAAGAGGGAGATTAATAATGATCATGGGAGATCATGGGAGCTTGAATGGGGATAGTGAGCTTTGAACATGGGATCCACATCAACAAATGGCAATTTTACGAGGACAATTTAATGCGGAACCGTAAAAAATCTGGTGGTGCTCTATTTTCACACGAACCATATCTGGTTGGTGGTTGACCTACCCCTGTAAAAAATATGAAAGTCAGTTGGGATGATGAAAATCCCAATATATGGAAACATAAAATTCCATGGTTCCAAACCACCAACCAATATATACTTCATAAGACCTTTGGGTTGCATAGATGCCAGTAATCTATATATATATATATTATATATATATGATAATTACATATTATGTAATTGGATAACCAGAAAAACGACACTGATGAATAATAGTGTATATTATAATATACACATGCACAAGACGCAATAGTTCGGATAAAACTAAGAAAACATAGGCACCTGAGAAATCAATGTTTGAGTAATGCAAGAAAGCGGACTGCCACTGCCATGTGGTCAACCCACACAAACGCATGTTTGTGGCTACAAGATGCTAAAAGGCTCCTTTGCCAATGCTGTTACCAGTGCAGTTGCGGCGCATAGCCCATGATGTGTTGGGTTCCCCACCGTCTGCAAGACTGTCTGCGCGTTGCCCAGCAAACTTTGTGCTAAGGCCTGGCATACTCTGCTGTTTTCATGGGATATGACATGAGATATACCCTCTGGTTATTTAACGTAGCCATGGAAAATCACAATTTTTAATAGGTAAACCATCTATTTCTATGGGCCATTTCCCATGGCTATGTTAAATAACCAGAGGGTAACTAGCAAAAACGGAATTCTTTCATACTGGATATAGATATACGAGTACTTGGATAAATCTTGGATATACTCGGATTAATTTCTAAATCAACATATGATGAATATATAGGCTGTCCAAGGCTGCGGGAGTTATCATCCAGTACGGATTCGACCATTGAGTCACCCCGTTGTGGTGCAGTGGATGCGGTAGAAAATCCTCGCTGCAGCGTTGCTCACGATGTTTTTCATGGGATGTGGAGCCAGAAATCGTAGGTGGAATCTGTTTGTGGTTTATAAGCTGATCTTCTGGATATCTGGGGTAATTCATCTGTTTATGGCACATCCAAAAAAACGATTCTTCTTGGCTGCACGCATCTGCACGCCCCGCCTTGGCACCATCCTTCTCCACATGGTTCAGCCTACGGCCGCTCGGGCTGTGACGCCATGACTTTGGGATTGGAAGATGACTTTCCAACAATTTGGACTGACATCAACGGACAAAATTTTAAGGATCAATGGGTAAAATTTTCCAGGATCAACATATCAATTCGGACTATATACATAATAATATGTATATATAATATATGCTGGTTGGTGGTTTCAACCCCTCCAAAAAAAAATAGTCAGTTGGGATGATGACATTCCCAACTGAATGGAAAGTCATAAAGTTTCATGGTTCCAAACCACCAACCAGATGTTATTAACCATTATTAACCATCTTTAACCATCATTGTCCCATACTAAACCACCAACTGGGGAAGTCATAAAATTCCATGGTTCCAGTCACCAATTTTCAGTATCAAGCTCTAAATTTACTGGCTGAAAAACACCTGGAGGATCCCACGGATCGGAACGGATCGAAACGGATCGGAACGGCTAAGCCTGCGCGCCTGCGCTCTGTTACGGATGATTCTTGTAGGGTACATCACCAACTTGTGATGTTTGTTGGTTGGTTATACATCATATATATATATATATATATATGTGTGTATACAGTATATATGCATAGTATATATACATATATATATATAATTAGATATATGTATATATATATGAATTCATGTGTATATGAAACATTCAGAAAGCATACTTCTTGGAGTCATGGTCACCAACTTATCTATCATAAACGGGGCCCTCATGGCCACCCATCACCCAAGAGCTCTTCGGATTTGCAGATTCCCTGTACAAAAGATATCATAAATCATATAACATTCATTAACCATTAGTACTCATTAATCATTAATACCGTATTGATATTAATTAAATCATTAACCAATCAACCATCATTGATCATCAACTAATAATCAACAAACATTATTCAATAATCATCAATAATAATTCATCATTAGTCAACAATCATTAATCATTAATCATTAATCTCGACCCTTGATTTTCTCACTCGTATACCATCTTGGCCATCTTCTCCCAACAACGAACCAGGGATGGTGGATCCAGGATAGACACAAGGCCAGAAGGCGTGTTGCTTCGAGTTGCTTTCCTCAATCATTCTGATCCAACATTGGTTTCAAACACACATGGATATCTAGCCTGGCAATCAAAAAAAAAACATCCATGAATTTACCATTTGCCGGCTGAGATTATCAGAAGCTAACACGCCAAATACCCAATGTGGACTCCGCCTGAAGTTGAACGTGGTCAAAGAGGTGTTCAGCCGCAAAAAATGTGCCAAGAAAATGGCACCCACCACCTCAATACCGTACCTGCCACAACGAAGAAGGGATTGAATCAATTAAATCAACACTGTGCAGGCTAAAGCTCCTGCCATGATCTGAGGGGTCTCGTCCCCCAAAATGGCAGGGATTTGCTGGACTTACCTGGATACCTGATCGAGGCCAGTGAAATCATAGAAAAGCCAACCAAGGTGCGGTTTTGTTGTGATGGGTTATCCTCTTTGATTGGGCCTTGACTGCGTCGCCGACAAAACTCATTGTCTTTGCCTTGCTCAAAAGTAAGTTGAAGGGCTCGCTACACATAATTTTGTTATGTTTTGTACTTGTGAAAATGATGGAGGAACACATCGCAGCAAATGGAATGCACAATATGTGCACGGCAGCCAAGCTGGTCAACTTGAGTGAACGCCAAAACTCGGTTGTTGGTTTTGTTTTTTGCTTTCCGACTTCATTTCCTGGGCCACCAGCTGAAATGAATGATCGGTGTAAGGAAAGGAAGAGGAAATGAAGAGGAAAGGAAGAGAGGGAATATCGTCTATCTGTGGTCGGGGCTGCCTTTTGACCAAGTTGGTATCGCTAAGGTACCGCTAGGGGTATCGCTAATTTCGCCCATTGCGTCTCTGCATATGCAAACTCTGTTTAAAATCAGTATAAAACAGCTTCAGACATCGACACTATGCAAAATTATGGATATATTGCTCTTGGTGTGGCAAGTGACGCATAAAAGAATATGAAAGAATCTGACTTCAAACCATTTTTTGATATGTCTTTTCTCTTGAGAAAATGTCGTGGAACCTTGGTTCTAAGCCATCAGCAGCAAGGGAAGAACTTCAATCTGAGATCCTTCTGCACCACACTTCTGTGGTTCTTCTTACAACAAGCGGACAGTTTTTGACATTGGGGAAGATTATTGGAGACTCCATTTTACTTACTTATATATATGGTCACCGACAGAATTATGGAAAAAAAAAACGTTCAACTTAGACAGGCGGCGCCTGCGTCCGATTTTTCCATAATTAGGTTTTTCCCCATAAGGGTTCAAAATATCCCGGAAGTGATCCGAACCTTTTTTTTTCCATAATTCTTGGAGGTGGCCATTATTTCCATAATTGATTTTTCCTGTAAAATCAGGGGGCTAGGGCAGATTGACCGGTTTTTCCATAATTATTTTTTCCATCCATAATTATTTTTTCCATAATTAATGTTTGGGGCTCCACCTGTTGGACATGTCATGGATCCACAATTCAAACCCTTTTTTTTGGGGGTTATGGAAATATGTATGCAAATGCAAGTATGTAGTATCAACCCAATTGGTGGCTTGGCAAAAGGATACATCCCGCATATGTATGTACGTACAACAATGAGTTTTGGTGGTGCAATTGTTTTTCCTTTGTTGGTACCACTATGGAAGACTTAGGGGCATATACCAGATCTTTAGACACATATTTTCTATAATTCAATATTCCCCCTTAAAATGCATTCAAATTGCGAATCGATGGACATACAGTCACTCACCGACAGAATTATGGAAAAAAAATAATTATGGAAAAAATAATTATGGAAAAAAAAAAAGGTTCGTAACTTTTCTATCATAGACAGGCGGCGCCTGTAAATTGAAACGGTTTTGTTTTTCCATAATTCTGTCGTTTCCTGTATATATATATATATATATTGAATATATATATATATATATAATATATATATATATTATATTTTAGATATATTATTGTGTATATATATATATTATCGTGTATATATATATATGTATATTATATGTTATATCCTATATTACACATATTCTCCGCGGCCTTCACCTTCCAGACATCACAGAGAAACATCGACTCGACGCAAGTCATAACGACTGGTGCTTGACCCCAACCCCTCTGGAAATGTATGGGATATTAATGGGATAATATGGTTATATAATAATCAATAGATATGGTGTATGCTTATTAATGACCTGCTTGTTGGTTGACCTCTGGAAAAAATGATGGAGTGAGTGAGTGCGTCAGTTGGGATGATGAAATGTCCCCAACTGAATGGAAAAATAAAAATCATGTTCCAAACCACCAATCAGTTCCAAACCACCAATATATGCGTCAATGCTATTTTTTTAAAGCGGTGTAACTGGAACTTTCAACCAGCCTCTATATTTGTTTCCGAAAAAAAAAAAGAACATCGGTCAATGACAACCCACAGCAGTTGGCATGTCGTCGGCACATACCACGATTGGCAAATTCCATGGCGGCTTCCTTGGAATCCTCTTGCCATGGCCTCGACGTTCCAGGGAGCTTCAGTTCCCTTGAGAAACATATGGAGAAAAACATCTTGGAATGAGGATAGATTCTATTTTCAGATTTTGTATTATATATATATATACATATAATCATATATATATGATTATATATGTACATAAATGTATATATAAAATTATATATATATATCCTGTTGGTTCATGTTCTCTGCTTAACATTGCCTAACTCTTTCCGAAAGCCAAACCATGCTGAGGTGAACTCCGTGTCCGAGCTCGCGACATGCCGATGTGGCTCGCACAGGGCGACCTTAGAAAGGCACGGCTGCCCCACTTTGGATCCGTGGTTTATTTCATCCATGTATATACTGTATATATAGAGCTTCTAGTTCATCCCATAGTATAATTCTATGTGTATATATATATGTATCATGTATCTATATAGCTGGGAGTATGAGCCATTTACAAACTGGGATGCACCAAGTTGACCCTCCAGGACTAGCGAAAACTTATGCCATGATTCTGAGGGCAAGCACTTGATGTAGTGCAGCGAAAAAAAGAAAGACATGGCCAACATGGCCAATCTTTGATATTTTTGATACCCTAGCTACTACAATGTTCAACAAATTCTTAACTGGTGAACCTAGATAATCCATTGATAATCCCATAGCAAAAGACTAGTTCGGATTAGTTTCTACCCATCTAAGATTGACCAAACGAACATTAGTTAAACATATAGTTGAGGAATTGTATACAGCACACAGCCAACAAAAACACCAATGTTAACCCGTTTTCTTTACGAAGCCTGGTTGATTCCTACCCACTGAACATCCCGAGGGGTTCTCCGGAGTTAAGAAACTGCACATCATTGCACCACACAGGACCACACTCATTTTATGGATTTTCTTAAGAACCCCCAAAAAAGTAACAAAATCAATTATACATACCCTCTGGTAAACTAACATAACTATGGAAAATCTCCATTTGCAATGGGTAAATCCACTATTTCGACTGGCCCGTTTTCAATAGCTATGTCACAAATATCCAGAGAGTATCCCCTATAGATTCTCCCAATATTCAATGGATTGGTTTTCACGGGAAAATTTTAACCGGAAACCCCCATATTTAATGGGAAAATCTATGGTTTCCTGTAGATTTTCAAACCAACTATTGAAATATGTGAATTCTATGGTTTCCTGTAGATTTCCTGTAGATTTCCTGTAGATTCTATGTATTTTCCCCCATATTTATACCATAAACAAATCCACCTGGGAATTCATCCAACGTATCCAAGATCTCGATCTGATTCATCCCAAAAAGCCATGGAAATCCATCTGATCGATCGTTTAACCATGAATCAAATCATATCAAAACTAAATCAAAACCACATAATCCACATATCCATATATCCATATCTTTATATATATATGTATATATCATTCCATATATTAAACACATGTGGTTTTCTCATGCACCCGGAGCCGACTCCCACCTTTCCACAACGTCCTGTCGATCCCGACAGGTCCAGGACCTCGATGGTGTTCATCTTCAAGGCCCGAAGCGGAATGCCGTTACCTCGGCGCCGAGGCCATGGTGATCCGGGGGAACTCATGGCTTTTCCCATGGCATGGCACCGGAAGTTGCACAGAAAATGACTGGGATTAGGTTTAAAAACCGCCTATCTGGATATGTCATGAACAAAAAAGACGACAAACAAAATTGGGTCGAACAACATTTTTGTTGCGATTTTGAAGTTGGAATATGGGATTCATGGCAGGTCAAAGAAGTGTTATCTTCCCACGAATTTCGCAGTATTAACTCCAAATCAAAAAAGGTCACACCCCCCCAAACCTTGGTTTAGATTAAAATTTCTGCACATTTCTCGTGGATAAGATCCCCCACATAACAAGTCTCCATGTTTGACACACAACATCCTGCTTCCAATCCCTGTCCTGGAGAACTCTTTTCCGAGAACTTTCTCGGTGACCACAAGTTTTGCAGTCAATGATGTGATGGGGTGGGTTCTGGAAGTTCGATTCAATGATGTTTTGGGATTTGTGGGAGTTTGACGGTTTTTACGGGAGGTTGACACTTATCTTTGTGGGAGTTCTTTATGTTTTTGAACAGCAAAATCTACATCAAACATGCAAACAAAACCGCTTGCAGAAACCTTGCATATAGCCCGCAACATCCACAAGTGATGGGTTAGGATGAATTTCCAGGAGTTTCATTAAACAAATAAGGAGTCTTCATCAATTTGACATCGTTTTCCGCAGAAAAAGGGTCACTAGATTCTAGTGCAATTCCTGGGATTTGGGGGGGTCCAGGTTTCATTTTAAATGACATCGAATGCTCACATTCATTGCATTGGTTCAACTGGTTCCAAGAAAAATCCGCAGGAAAACCATGGACCATGATTTTAAGCCCCACATAGATGGGTCTATTTACATATTATATTTATATTATATATATATCATATTATATTATATATATATATCATATATATATATGTATATATATAATATATCCAGCCTGTGAACATGGGAGGCCAGAGGATCTGAGACGACGGCAGAACTCCAGGTTCAGGTATTTCTTCTTCATGGCCTTCATGGGATAAGATGTAAAATGTATTAATATACTGTTAATGGGTAATAGTAATGGTTATTATATGGTTAATTAATGATGGTTAATTATGGTATTCTCTGGTTGGTGGTTGACCTACCCCTCTGAAAAATGATGGAGTGAAAGTCAGTTGGGATGACTATTCCCAACTGAATGGACAAATAAAACATGTTCCAAACCACCAACCAGTGTATTAATGACCTATGTTTTCTAAGTTCATATACAGGAAGGGGCTCCATAGTTAGCTAAGTTGATGCAAGTAACTTGGTGAACGTTTGTCCTAGGGGATAAAACGAACTAGTTATAGATGAGGTTAAAAACCAACAAACATAGGGGGCATCGACAACCTGGACCTGCCCGACAACCTCTGCCACCATCCAAAATAGATGATTTGCCATTTCTGGGCAAATATTTGTGGCTAAAATGTGGCCTTTTAATAACCCCAGAAAATTGCACGAAAACCACAACTCCACTGAAGTTCATGGCATGAAGCTCCACCCTGATTGCTTTTGCTTTGATCAACTAGTCCAGGCAACGACTGCGCAAGCTGCGATGCCTTGATCAGTTTCCAACCAAATGCAGCATTGAGCCGGTTGCCACGCAAGTCAAGGTGAGTGATGTTCTCCACCTCACTTGGCATGGCATCTGGAAATAGAACGTGGTTGATCACCAAACAACGACATAAGAAAGTTATATATGTATATATATATATATGTATATATATATATATGGAATACCCTAAAGTATATATATATATGTGTGTTTTGTAAGCTGCACAGTATATAATCCATTTCTCTCTATATATATATATATACACATGGATTATATACTGTACTGCATCATTCCAATCCTATGGAGATCCAAAACTTGGAATCTCCATTGACCGTTGGAGAGTGATGGCGAGTGACCTTTGGTGAGTTAAATTTCTATCATTTTTTTTATTTCTGGATCGTACAAAGTTCGGCCAGGTCAAAGTAAATTGTCAAAAGATGACAAAAGATATCAAAAGATGTCAAAAGACATTCCAGCAATGTTTGGCTGACTATGTTGCTGGGAAGAATTCATAAGGTGATATGCCTCAGCCGAGGCATCTCAATACTGTCTGAATCCACCTCCAGTCGACAGGATTGAGACTCAAGCGTTAAGAAATTGACCCAAGAATCAACAACCAGCACATCATTAAACAACAACAACAACAACAACCTTGTGTTAAAGATGTTAATCCAAGTTTTCATCTGTCAACATTCCAAGCCATGATGCCATCGGTTTGGGTGAAGCTACGGGTACCAGCTGGTGGCTTGCCGCCAATGGCCATGACGAAGCGGAACCGATTGATAGGCCTAAAATTCAGGCCTAAATTTCAGGGAAGATCCCAAGAAAATATGGCCAAACATATGGTACTAAGATGTACTAAGTTAGTACCTCCATTTTAGGAAACTGAAGATCTCCCATTGATTTGGGGATGAAAAAATTGCATCCATTTCTGGTGATGACTTAGGGACATGAAATTGGGTGAATCCCATCACCAAAGGCCAAAGCTGATCCCAATCATTTCTCTTTCCATCGTCGCAACGCGCTTGCCCGCCTTTTTCTTACTGGTGCTAAACTTTACGTAGGGAATGGATGGGTTGCTGGGGGTTGCTGGGATGATCTGCTTGATAGTTAGCCAGTGGATCATTCCCGAAAAAATCCCTACGTTTAGCACAGTGAAACTTAACGGATCTGGGATTGAAACTGTACACAATCCTGGTTTTCCTGGTACCACAAGCTTGCTGAGTTCGTGCAATTTCTCTGCTGGCAGCATATGTTCTCCAAGAACCTTAAGATCTGTTCATATCCAATCCTCCAATCTATGGAAGCGTTGGAACATGTTAATTAAAGGATGGACCAACATATAATGATTGCTGTGCTGTGCTTTGCAATACCCTCTCTCTCTGTCTCTACAAGTATCAATTCATAGGCTTAAAGACCGTGTGTGTATATACAACATTGATCATCCCACGGATCGTAAGTGGTTAATAAGCCTGTCAGTCGTCAGTCCCTAGGGTTATCAACCGTTTATAAGTTCCCATAAAAATAAGTTATAAGTGGGGTAAACTAACCATTTCTCAAGCCCACCATAGTTTTTATGCGAATTTTGTCCCATTTTTTTCAGTGGGTCCTCTAAGTAGATGGTCAAGGGCAAGCCATAGTTCTACAAGGTGGTGCCCCCCCGGTGATGGGAAAGCTAGTTGAAACAACCATCATCATATTAACCTATATTAACATATATTAACTATAAATTAGGTCATTTGTAGCAGCTATGTGAAAAGTTACCAGAGATGGTATTACCTACAAGGTGGTGCCCACCCAAAGGATAGGATATCTACCATAAACCCAAGTGAAATTGGAGTTATGTGGCCCCCAACTTAGCTAACTATGGGGTACCACCTTGAACCCCACCCGGTGTCGATGGCAATTGTTTGGAAAATCCCCGGCAAACAAATTGAGGATTGAATCTGGTTGGCGGTTTTAACAATCTTGAAAGATAAAAGTCAATGGGAAGGATTATCCCATATATTATGGAAAAAATGTTTGAAACCACCAACCAGTAATATATTTAATGAGAACAAAAACATCGAACTAAATGGTGGATTTGAAAAAAAAAACACTTGCCATATTTGATTTGCAATTCCCACCTAATCTTAACCATCATCTGTGGTAGGCCAATGAGGCCAGAACATAACTTATCCAGCACTATCCATATCACGGTTGCGAAATCCTGCAGCAGTTGGTAACTATGAATGATAACCAACTGCAACGCTGCAACTCATGGGCCATTTTATCGGATGAATCAATACAATGATTCATAGATATCTCATTATATCACGTGATATCCTTTATAATAATTAATGTCAACCCTGGACTAATAATCCCTTAGGCTGTTGAATTGGGTGGTATCATTTAAAAACCATATTATGGCTATTGGGGAAGTACCCCCTAATTAATAAACTATCGTTTATCATTGTATCTTGGTCCCTCAATATGATGGCCGAAACAACCTCCATGTTTCATCCAATTTTTGAATGGATGGGTCAAGCGCCACTGCCAGCGGAGCCCGTTCATTCCTCACCATACCTTGGTGCTGTGAGAAATGAAAGCTGGGTCGTCACATCGGTCCAGATGAATAAAATCTCATCATATTGTTTCAAAGAATGGCTGTATAGCTCAGTATAAGAATAGTTGTGAGATTTCCACAATTCTTCTTTGATTATTATCCAATTATATATATATATATATGTAGCTGAGTTTTATCTATTATTTCCATATATATATATAATATCCATATATATATATAATTATATGTATATTATTATTAGTTCCATATATATTTACTCCTGCAATTTCACCAGCCCAGATCTCTAGCTGAGTTTTTGTTTCAATATGGCACTGGTATCACCAGGATTGTGTACCGCCGGCGTACCGGCCGCCAGGGGAGACACGGGAGATGCCATGTTTCGAAACATTTTGAGCACAGGAAAGCTGTGGCTTTATAGGTATAAACCAACTAAAAAACTGTGGAAAATCTCCATGTTTAATAGGTAAATCAACGAACTAAATGGTAATCAAGTTTGGTTGGTGGTTGACCTACCCCTCTGAAAAATGATGGAGTGAAAGTCAGTTGGGATTATGAAATCCACAACTGAATGGAAAAACTAAAAAAAATCGAAAGCACCAACCAGAATCAATCTTGGAAACACACTGATTTCAATACCAACACACTGCTGCATTTCATGTATTTCATGGGAAACATTGAAGGACAAATGAAAGAACAGTGGGTGTGGGTCCACGTTTTTTAGCTTGTTGACTGTTGGGTATACACAGTTTGCCGTCGGACTCACAATTTGCTCGCGGCAGAGCCATGCTGGGCAGTTCGCCTGAAGAAACACTGAACAGATTTGTTGCAGTCAAGTTTTCTCAAACCTCAATTCATTGTAAAGGTTTTTGGAACTGAAACTTCTTTGCAGCATTGCGTACCAGATTCAACCAAAACTTAGATCATTCAAAAATCAGCACCTGAAAAAATGTGTCCGTTCTGCTGGTTGAACTCAGAAATGTCCCAACGCATGAAAAACAATGTCTCTTACGTAACCATAGCAAGATACTTCATATTTATGGGCGGTCTAAATTCAAAACCCGACCACAAATGTTGTTCATTGTTGTTCATTCTTATGTATTGACCAATCATTTTTTTGGGTATCTAATTTTTCTTCTGGCATGTTCAACAGCATGTTCGGGCAACATCTTTGAGTTTCCAAAATTGGGATGACCAGGCGGCTTCCAGAATCTTGTGAATCTAGCTACCCGAAAAGGTAGGTACCCTCTGGTAACCTAACATAGCTATTGAAAATGGCCCAGTCGAAATAGTTGATTTTCCCATTCAAAATGGTGGATCTTTCCATAGCGAACTGTTAAATTACCAGAAGGTCATCAATGAACATCCTGAGACTTGAGACATGAGAATTGGTGCCCAATCATTGGATTCATCCGTATTACCAGTAGCTGGTAGAAAACAGCCTCTTTTTCGCATTCACCATGATTCTAGCTTAAATATGCTTAAATCACCTTCTGAAAATTATAACATCACCATATTTCATGCTGGAATCATTAGAATCCCCATGAATCCCCCATCATTTCCCCATCTTTCCCAATCTGAAATCATATGAAATCACAAAGGACACCAAACTTTACTGTAACAGATTCAGGCAACAAAGATGTTTTGTACCAGGTGAATGGTGCAAAAACCTGAGAGGTCTTCCCAGGTAAAAAAATGTTTCCTGGTTCCCCTCAGAAAAAATCCTGGTTTTCTCCGAACAACTCATCCCAGGACGGAAACGAGGCCGTGGCGCTCGTCGAGGATGGCGTCTTTCAGCGCCACGGCCAACTTGTGACCGCCGGGGTCACTGGGCTCCACACGTGCCACGTAGTCGTTGGTGTCCTCAGACCCATTGATTCATAGAAAGTCCGTGGGATTCAGAGATTTCAAAAAGGTCTAATGTCTATGATATCTATGGATATCTGTAGAATTCCATAGGTATCTATCCATAGATATCAATGGAAATCTCAAGAATTCCATAGATATCTATGGGTATCTATAGAATTATATCTATGGATATCTGCAGAATTCCAAAGATATCTACGGATATCTATAGAATTCAATTGATATCTATGGATATCTGTAGAATCATAGATATCTATCCATAGATACCTATGGATATCTAAAGAATTTCATAGATATCAATGGATATCTATAGAACTCCATAGATATCTATGGATATCCATAGAATATCCTCCAATTTTGTGGGTTATAAAGCATCTCATACAATGTGGTGCTGCAGTTTGTTGAGTGACCTACCAAACCCAATATGTATAGGCATATATATATATATATATGAACATATATACAAACAAAATCTCCATATATATATATATATATAATTTTATATGTATATATATATATTATACATATATGCAAATGTATGAACAACATATACTGTACATGTGAAGTACAAACGGATGACGTGATTTCCCAGATCGGGAAAACTCACGTCAGAAAGTAAATAACTAACAGATCTTGGATGGACACCTACCTAGTGAATAACTAACTTAGATAGGGTTTCATTGGAAAGTGAATAACTAACTTAGATAGTTCCAATGATCAGATCTTAAATGGACACTTCCTCTCTTAAGATCAAACTAGGGACAATATTTCAACAATTCGATCGACTTCAGGGTGATTTTTGGTACACACCAAAAACAGAGGGACTGGAACTGCGGTTGAGTGATGAATGTTGTTTTGCCTCAACATCATGACTCGTTGCTCTCTGCGTTTCCATCCAGAATATCTATTTATAATTGCAACATATAGAAAGTCCCAAAAAAATGAAGAAACAAATAAGCTAATATACTAAAGCAATGGTAGATTTACTTTTCTGCATCTTTTTGTTGGGTGCTGGACCTAGTTGCTACCATCTACTTTTAGCTCTGGAGCAATGCTGCTAGTCATAATGACTGGCTGGCGGTTGACCTACACCTCTAAACAAACATGAAAGTCAGTTGGGGTGATTATTCCCAATATATGGAAAAATAACAAATGTTCCAAACCACCAACCAGTAATCAATAGTCACAATGATGATGACTGTTCATCATACAATGGTGTAACGATGGTGATAGTTCACTAAAGCACTGGGATCAATCACCTCCTGGATTGTGGAAAATTCAGGGGTACCATTTTAGTTGCCATGAATGTAACCTTGGGCGGTGACCCCGTAATCAATAAATGCGGGTTTATTTCTCCGGGGAATATCAAGTACTGAGGGGGAACCACCGTAGACTGACGATTGCCCCACGTTGCCGTTATGATACTTAACACTACAGGATTAGTTCATGATTATAGCACCACCAAAAAAGAAAGATAGATTTTCAGTTATCATCATGTTATCATCATGTTTTCGTTTTTTTCAGTTATATACATTTTCAGTTTCCTTACCGCATTTTGAACTGGTGATCCGATCCCGGCCGTTTTGAAGCCAGGAACTTTTCCATCTAAGACCTCGTACAATGGTAATGTCACCACCTTAAGGGCAGTTCAACAGAGATTTCCACTGGTGGTGGATCATGGATATCATTGGGAAACATGGGGATTTTATGAGGGATATAACCGAAATAACATGGGATATAACATGGAGACTTAACATGACTTATCCATACTTATCCAACAGACTTGCGGGGATATGACCATCCAGAGGTAGGACAGGGATTGTTTTTTTTTGACGAAGACTTCAAACTTAGAAATTCTGCTGTGGGTCAACAGCACCCTTTGTGCGTTTTACTGGTGAGTCTGTGCCGAACATGTGAAAGGATAAATTATTGTGGTTCACCAACCTGGGGTATGTGGTCATTTTGGATCATTTTGGGATAGTTAGATAGCCCTATTGGTCATTGTTCCAGTTGTATGGAACATGATGGATTACATCAGTTTACATGAGTTTTCCTTGGTCCTTGATGTTCACATACCCCCTGGAGCGACTAAGTCTCGACCCACCACCTAACCTATGGCCGCATGGGTGGTTCAGAGTGGCCGTTCACAAATGATGGATCTTGGGGTAGGGTATTGTGTGGGACACAACAAGCGCCCCCATGGATCTGGTACGAAGAAACGATACTCCCCAACTCAGCCCAACAAGTCACTAGAATCTGGCTGCCATGGATGCCGTTTCTATTGCTTTCTACCGTCCAGACACAAAACTCATAAGACATGGGAGGGGACGTCAGGCATGCATCTAAAAAACATGGATTGAGAAACAACCGCATCCTGTAGGGAAAAAAACACAGAATCGTACCTCTTGGACCACCGGCTTTGGACAACGATGCTCCCCTTTGAAGTTCAGGTTCATCAATTTTGCTTTCCAACCTTTTAAGCGCATCGCCTCGCATCACCCTTGCTTTTTTAGGTGATCAACTTACACTTGCTATGTCCAAGTTCAATCTCACCCCTTCCCCCAGCCCTCTGCCCAGCCATGTTTAACAGCAAGCGACTTCAGTGCCGGGGATGCGAATTCGAGACACAGCCATGGAGTAGACTTGACCTCGATGTACCCTGCAACTGGTCAAAAACACTGATCACCCATTAGAATGACATTGGCTATAAAAAATCACATCAAGTAACTAGCTAGAATACTGCTGTACCACTAATTCAAAAGGTTATACATGGTTATACCCATATGGGTATGAGTATGTTTATTGTGTACCCCCCAAAAAATATGGATAGTTCATACTAAAATATAAAAACCATGGTTTATACATGGTAAAAATTGGGTACGGTCCCCTGGATCAGTGCTGGTGATGGAAAAATCGAAGCAACGCTTAAAAAATAGCCCAACGATCAGTAAGTGGAAGAATAACTCATGTAAATTTGGGTTATATAGCCAGTTATAGTTGTTAAGGGCCATAAGATGCTATAAGTGTGAAGGTTGACAAAATCACAGGTGAACACAAATGAACAGTGGAGTGAATTGAGGTGGTCCTCTTGAACATCCAAGTCAGAACAATATACTGGCATCAAAATCCCATTTAGGGATCACATCATTCAGCCAACCATACTGTGGATGGTTGCGAAATCCTGCACCAGTTGATAGATGGTAAACATCCCATTATTTATAGGGTTTCAACCATCCGGTTGGTGGTCCAGAATTTCTTTCACCCACCGTATCACTTCATAGATTACCCATCAAATTTCGAGCTAGTAGCCCCATTTGTAAATGATTTTCGGTACCAACCGCAACACCTATGCAATTGTTCAAACGCACCTCTAAATATTGTTTGTAATTATCTCATAATTCATAATAATTCACTAACCTGAAAGTAACTAAACATAAGGCCATCTTGGGATAATTCCCCGTACTAACCATCATTCCGGTAACGTCACAGTGAGGTCATGAACAAAAATCATCCAGATTGTTGCTTTGATCCCCAGTGAAATAAAGGTTATATCACCCCACTACTGCAACTCATCAACCTCATCCCCAGTGCGAAGCTAAGCTCTCCGTTCATCGATTCTGTGAGTGACCTAGCAAGAAATTGTTGTCCCCTTTTTAGATCTTCTTAGCCCCATGTATAAGACATATATATATATACATATCATTGTACATTGTGTATCTCCATAAATCATATTGTGTGATTAAAGACCAAATCCAAAGTTCCGATTCCCACTGCTGTTTTTTTGCTCCATTCATATATGACCTCTTCAAAATCATCCAAAAGTTACAATCTCACTCACTATTACAAGCCATTTGCCAAACAAAACACACAAAACTTTTCCGATCTTTTCCGCAGCCCCAATACACCCAATCCCCACAGTGATAGCCCCATAGCCACTTATAACTGGCTTATTTCATGATATACAATCATATAACCAACCTTGGTTACAGGAGTTATATATATATATATATATGAGCCGCGGAAGTTATTTGGTACAAAACGCAATTGACGGGGTGTTCCTACCTCGTTTTACAACCTAACTATGATGTTTTAGACAAACCGGGGTACGCCACAAGACTATACAATACTATTCTCCATTTAACATCATTTAACCAAATAAAAGCCGCTGCTCATGTAACTGGCTTAACAGCCATGGCGGCCACGTGTTTGCCACGGTGTTTTCCACGTGTTTTCCAAGCGCCGAGCGGCGCATCACCGTCTGCAGCTTCTCGGGATTGCGATCATAGCCCAGTGCCTTCAGCGTCCCATCCGCCCAACTGCCACCAGGCGATTCGTCCAGGAAGTATAGCATGCCTTGGGCCATGGCGACGCCAAAGCAGGTAGTTGTTTTGGCAACAAAAACGATGGTGATGTGTTTTTTTTCGGGGTTTTGAATCGAACATGTTGAACCATCTAGGTGTATTGATATTAAACATATGTGTTTTACAAATATGGTATGTGCAGTACGTATCCAATCTCATGGTTTTACCTCCCATGACTGGACCCCCAGAATGAAGAGATCCACTGGAAAAACCAAACATTTCCTGGCTATCTGGTAAACGTTTACATAACTATGGAAAATCACCATCGTTAAGAACGGTAAATCAACTATTTCTATGGGCCATTTTCCAGTTCGCAAACTGTGAATGTTTACCAGGCCGGGTATATCTATTAACCATTAACCATAGATTATCCATAGATTAACCATAGATCAACTATAGATTAACCATTTATAGATGGTATAATCTATTATTATAGATGAGGGTAACATCAGGAAAGGATGTCTGGGATTTTGACCCCTGGGAAAGCCATCCGGCAGTTCCCGGCAGTTCCCGGGCATCTTTGGACTTACCATTCCATATGATTCACCATTGATATGAGTGAATATATCAAAGCAACATGAACCACCTGTCACCATCTATTAAAGTTTCTTAACCATTTATGGTGTATACATTATATATATATATACTCATCACCATCTATTAGTCTCTTTTCACCCATCACCATCGATTAGTTTGTTCACCTAACCATCTATAGTGCGTATATTGTGATGAAACCCATATACCCTCTGGTAAACTAACATAACTATGGAAAATCACCATTTTAAAGGGAAAATCCACTATAAATGGCCATTTTCAATAGCTATGTTAAATTACCAGAGGGTATTACAGCCCTGCCATGTAACAAATGATCACCTTCTTCGGCTTTCGCGCAGCGATCAGTTTCTCCGTGATCTTGCGCAGCCGCACGCGGAACATGTAGATGAAGTACCACATGCCTGGCACTTTGGTGACAATAAGTCAGGGATTTCACAAGAAACATATATATATATATGTATTATATGTATATACATATATATTGTACATATATTCATATCATATCATATCATAGTAATATTTGGAACACTGGAGATTTCGACAACAGCATCGTCTATACGGGCGAATCCAGAGGAACCCCCATCGTTTTTACCACTAAATATGGGTGTCTCCGATGATGACACCAATCCATAGAGATTGATATCCATTGATATGTATATATATGTATGATATAACAATATACTATACTATGATATGATATGTATATATACTTTGATAGAGTATCATACTTTCAAACACTGAAAAAGGCATTTCTCATGGGGAAACCTGTGAAACCTCGCAATGTTCAATGATGATCGATGATGCAGAGATTATGGTGATCTAACCATCTTGGTCAGCCCTAAGAGATTTGATTAATCAGCGGCTTCATTTATGGCCCTTAACAGTTTTAAATGGGTTTATAATTATGTATATGTATATGTATATGTATATATATATATATATAACCCTAGTTATAGTATGTTATAGTATTAGGATGTATTAGGATTTATAATTCCATTCACAACTGTTAGTTGGGCCATAACTGTTGGTTCAATGATCAATTGATTCTTCATTGCCCGCCCTTGGTGGTGCCGATGTGCCCCAGCGCCCAAGCGGGTGAACATCGCCTAGCTGGCTTTAAGATGATAATCACTCTCGCTACAGGAAGTGGTCAGAAAACCAACTTCAGACCACCTTAAGACCGATCCAAAATATGGTTGGCTACCGAATAACATAAACCTACTATTTAAGGGGATGGTTGAAATCCAACCCATTTATGATGGTGATGGCTTGGGGATGTTTATGGCATTGGTTTTGCCACAGTAGGGCTTAAACCACCTCGTAATTTACCATGGTTTCTTTCCAACTTGGGAGTGCACCCAACTTCGTATCCAAATTGTAAATGGGTCAACAAAACCCAGTTCGATTGATGGACTATCCCCACTTCTATGAAGTGAACTAGGGTGCATCCATAGGATGCAATAAACCCGGCGGTGCACCGTTATTTTTCGTGGCCCTCCCGTCCTGTCCCGTCCCGTCCCGTCCACCTGGCACCAGCCAGGGACAACAACGGATGAGACAGGTGGGCGTCAGGTACAGCAGCAGCGCCATGTTCAGGATAATCCCGCAGGTGGGCCGCAAAGCCACATCGTTCCCACCCACGTCTACCACCAAGATGTCGTCTTCCGTCAGGCTGTCGCGAATGAATTTGTCCTGAAAACATGACAGTAATTACTGGTTGGTGGTTGACCTAGCCCTCTGCAAAATATGAAAGTCAGTTGGGGCTATTATTCCCAATATATGGAAAAATAAAACATGTTCCAAACCACCAACCAGTGAATTGACTAACGATGATATGATGGCGAATGGTTTTTATGGGACGTGAGCCGATGTCTAAAACTTAAGGAATTGTTGTCTGTCATAGCCCACCAACGTGGTCATGATTTTAGAAGGACAATGATGATTAACCCATCGATGTCTTACTGTTCAGATGAACCAAAAAACGGTTAACATAAGTTTCTCAGGTTGACTTCCCTGATACCTTGGCAGCTTGGACATGTTTTTTTTTGTGATCGTGGCAACACATATATGACACTTCACCGATCAGTCGATCATTGTACAGGCCAGCGGCCAGAGTGACAATATGTGACAATGAATTAGTTGTGACCTAAGAATATCTTTAACAATCTGAGTCGCTTTCAACAATGCTTCCCATATCCTCCCATTCTATGCACTTCAGGGTTTCGAATCTGAACTACAGCACCACGTGCCGAGCTAGGGACTTGTTCTTAGGGGTGTGTGTTTTTTCTCTATATGGATCCCATCATTGTTCATCCAAACGTTACTTTTTGATGGTTGCTACCAGATAGATTTTTTCCAGTTCTCAGGGAACATCCGGAACGAAGACCATCTGCATCGGCGCACATGTGTCATTTAAGAATCCATGTTGAAGTCTGACATGGAAGCACTGCAAGAACTTCACTTGCTACTTGGTAACATATCAATCACATTTCTCTTGTTGGAACCCAGCATTTTTTAGGGACCTAAAAACATGCCCAACCATCAATGAATTCCGCCGAAAAGTTGGAGGCCTGTGCCAATAGACCTTCCACTTCCTGGGGCGGAGATCGATATCTGGGAGAAACACCCTGATTGGTTATCTGCTTGGTGGTTGACCTATATGGTTGGTTGTTAATATATGATTAATATACTGTTAATGGGTAATAGTAATGGTTATTATATGGTTAATTAATGATGGTTAATTATGGTATTCTCTGGTTGGTGGTTGACCTACCCCTCTGAAAAATGATGGAATGAAAGTCAGTTGGGATGATGACATTCCCAATATATGGGAAAATAAAAGCCATTTTCCAAAGCACCAACCAGTGATACAATGCAATGTAATACCCATATACACTATGTCTACCTAAATTCTTAGAGAATACATCCAAAGGAATGCAATTTTGTGTCTATACATATATATATATACATATAGATAGATATTTATTGCTTTGCAATAACACATAATAACACCGATCAACCAGGCACCGACCGGGCACATAGGGGAGGGTGAAACAATCCAATCCGAACAAAAATCCACCACCGCTATATGAACCCATCATACGTTGATTTCGCACCCAAAATTGAGCTATATGATGCTATCTTCCAGTAAACTCACATACAGTAGCTATGGAAAACGGACCATTTATAGATTTACCTATGAAAACAAAATAGTGATTTTCCATAGCTATGGTAGTTTACCAGAAGGTATATAGATATATATATATAATATTATATAATCAGGGAAAAAGTTAGTTAGCCTGTAGTTATGGTTCTATGGTTCCCGGCACAGATCTATCAGAAATCGATTTTTCAACACCTATTTTAAGGGTGCTTCAATTCCCCCATTTTGGGTCCAACGGATCAATGCTACGTCCCCCACTGAGCTTGATCAAGATGGATCAAGCTTCCCTCTGACTGATGCACGACTCTTCTACCGCTCCATTGATGCACACGATGGGCGGTTCCACTTTTGCCTTTGCCAGCCTCGAAGCTGATGAGTGTCACATCATGGCAATTTTATTTTCTAGGTTTTCTCAAAGGTTGTGGAAGTGAGGTGAACATGGATGAACATTGAACAAAAACCCACACGAAAAAAGTGTGTATTACAGATTTCATTGCTTACAGATAGCGCAATAATTGCATTTCTATCGCTTTTCAAATTAAGACCCATTATGATATTGCTTAATATTAATATCGTACTTCTTCTGGAAACTCTACTACTTCCAAAGAATCAGAGCTTTCCATGCAGTTATGGCCCAACTAACAGTTGTAAATGGAAGTATAACTCCAAAAACTAGGCTTATATATCATATTATATCATTATAAACCTTATAAACCCATCAAAAAAACCGTTAAATAAGGGCCATTTTTCTGTGGAATCCATGTTTTCCTCACCGCGGATCACGTCAAGGCACTCGTAGTTCACCCAGAAACTCACATCGTGCATCATCAGAGCAGGCTCCAGCAGTTCCTCATAGCCATTCAAGGCCGCGCCTGGCGAGCGCTTCGCGGTTCCCTCTGGGTTTTTACGTAGCGTAACTACCCTCTGGCAATTTGTTACATAACTATAAGTTATATATTAGGATAATCTATGGTTAATGGTTAATATATATATATATAGTTACCCTCTGGTAATTTGTGACAGTTTGCTATTGAACATGGCCCATAGAAATAGTTGATTTACCATCTGGTAAATAAACATAGACCCTGAAAATCACCATTTTTTAATGGAAACTAGTCTTCCAACCCCTATTTGCCAGGGTCTATGTTAATTTACCAGAGTGTACCCATTCGCAATGGTGATTGTTCACAGTTATGTAAACGTTGACCAGAGGGGAACTATATATATGGGACATCAGCATTGAATAACAAGGCTTCCTTCTGTTAAATTACCACTGGTGAAATATCTGGGGCTAGGAATTCTCCACCTATAAAAATGGCTTTGTGTAAAACTGAGTCAAACACCTTAAATACTCTCAGGCACTGACACCATCAACAAGACCGCATGCAGGCCCACTAGCCAGTGATCTGTCCATGATTGTAAAATCATATCCGTTAATGTACTAGATCCAAAATTCATAACAAAAATGGACAGTTTAAGTTAGTATGTTAAAAAACAATCAGGACATGATAATAATATAATAATGAATTGGATATGAATTAATGTTGTCTAAATCCCTAATGATTCTACTACTGTCCCAACATGCTCGTCATCCACGAATACATCCCCTTGATATCCCCCAGTTGTGCTGGTTAAATCCAGTTAACTAGTTTGATCTTCCTCTGGCTATTTAATATTATTAATGTACCTATGGAAAATCACTTCATTTTTACTTAAGGTAAACCAAAACAATGGATAAACATGGGCCACTGTCCAT
This sequence comes from Cladocopium goreaui, assembly GCA_947184155.2. NCBI lineage: Eukaryota > Dinophyceae > Suessiales > Symbiodiniaceae > Cladocopium > Cladocopium goreaui. The sequence continues at coordinate 6,925 of CAMXCT020000115.1, read as the reverse complement.
AGCTATGTGAAATAATGGGCCGTTAATCACCTGAGGATACTGGGAGGATCCCACCTGTCCAACATTTGGTGATCGCTTCAGCCTGGTGATCGTTTTTTTGAAGTCTAAAAAAAAATAGGGATATCCCAACATATATAATATATTATAATATCAAAATATATATATACATATATACACAGTATATATATATATAATATTAATATATCGTATCTAAACATCTATAGATGGCACTAACTTACATAGTTCCGAATTCCACTTGAGATCTGGATGGCTTTTCCTGCCGGGGAGCTCTTCGATTTCTCTTCCGGCAAACTTTTCCCGCCCTGAAAGAGCCAGTGCTTGTTGTCCAAGGTCGAATCCCCTGGCCCCATTCACCCGGCACAAAAGCTGATACAGTGATGGCCCAACTAAGAGAATGATGGGTCTATTAGTCTATTTCATGATATATAAGCCTAGTTATAGGAGTTATAATTCCATGTATAACTGTTAGTTGGGCCATAACTGTAGAAGTAAAATGAAATAACTCCTGCAACCGTAACTAGTTGATTATCATGAAATAAGCCAGTTATCACTTGCATTTCGGGCTATTTCATGTTAGGATATATCGTCACAAAGAAACATTATAGGCTCATCAGGGGATATCATGGGAACCACTGGGATAGATAGCCAAGAAGATGACATCCCCAATTTCTAGCTGTTTGAATGGGAACATGATGACATTGATGACTAGCCATGGGATTTTGAGGTTGGACGTTTTCAAACAAGCCCAAGTGGGGATATCACGGGCGAAACATAAACGAAATCAACGTGCACAGCGAGGAGACAACTTACAAATGGTAGATACGCTGCAAAAAAGAGTTGAGTTTACCTTTTGCAAACGATTGATTCTAAGACATTATATAATTATATAATATGTTTTTGCTGACGGACCGTTTACCGGTTTTTGCTGACGGACCGTTTACCGTCCAGCGAAATGCAACGTTTTTGTGTTTCCCGTGACCAGTCATGTCTTGTTACCGTTCATGTGACCTTGCACATGAAGTTGATGGGGTGGGGTGGGGTGGGGCATGTTACCGTTCGTTGGAACTTGCACATGACTTTGATGCTACGTGATGAACCTTCGTTAGAACTTGCACATGACGTTGATGCTACGCTGCAGAACTTGTAACTACCCAGACCACAGAGCAGCAAAAAATGCCAAGCTGAATGACATGAAACCAAACCATGATTTTTGATGAAGAAATTCTGGTTTCGCGTAGGCGAAACGATCATTTTTATAACAACACCTGAACGGTAATCGGGCCGGCGGGTTTGTATGTTTTTGCTTCCTGTCAAAATGGCCAAAAGTTCAAATACTTCACCCACCTGAAAAGTTCAGCCTCCTATGGGATACCCCTACGAGTCCTAACCATCATTTCCATTCATTTCCACTGTGAGGTTGTAACCAACATATCCATATCACCTGCCAAGTATACGAAGCTTCGTCGCGGATTCTTGGCACGTAGGCCATTCCTGAGTTCGGCAACGAGCACATGTTTAAACAATACCCCAAGGTTAAAAGCTCCGATTTTGGAGAATTGCTTCAGAAAGAGAACAGTACTTTCATGTACTTTCCGAAGATGCAACTGGCTTGGCCGCCCCATTTTTAAAGACACTGTCTCACCTCGAAAATCGACACTGGCAGGGGCGCTAACTGAGCTGAGAGTCACCAAGTGACGCAGATGTTCCACTCGGTGCCCGTGATATTCTTCATAGAATGCTTGTGCAGGGATCTTCTTGGCCATGGCGAAAGTATTCGAAAGTGGCGTTTACACGTTGATACCCCATGGATTCCAATGCACGTCAAATGGTAGTGGTGTGGTTTGCCTTGAACGTTCCAAATCAGAGCAATCTAAGGAACTGAGGGTGATTTTTGCAATGCACAACATGTTTCTCTTTTAAGCAACTGGAAGAGCACAAAAAGCATTCACGGCGTGCACAACACACAGCATGTTTAGATGTGAAGACCGGCTCATTTATTGATAGTTTTCTTGTGTTTACCGACATTGACACCACAACATTACCAGTCGTCATTTGTAGAACAAACAACTCATGCAGGTATAACGTAAATTGTAATGTGTCCTTCAGCATGGAGCATTTGGGAGTTGACTCTATGTACTCCTCCAACAACCCTGCCTGATTATCTCAACTATCCCAATTTATAGTTAAATCATCCTTAATGTGGTTAAAATAATAATAAACTAGCCATTTGGGAATGGTTTATACCACCTATGGTGATGACTGGGGGATGGTCAAAAAAAATGTTTTCACCAAAGCTGTTCTCCCCATGTTCTCCAAGTTCGCTGAGTTCCACGTCCCAAGTCACAAAAAAAAAAAACACCGCTGAGTGCTACACTGAGAGGACCAGTGACTCAATGGCATGTTCACCTTGGCGAATCTTCACCGTCCACTGCTGATGAAAAAGTGTGCTTTTTCGATGACTTTTTTTCGGGATTGTTTTATCATGTTGTTGAATATCCACTTAAGATTGTTTTTTTCATGTTGATGGATATTCAACATCAAAAAAATGGGCTATAGATAACTATGGGACACTTTCGTGAAAAGAATGGGGGGCTCCGTGCAGCTTCTGTCACAGACAAAAAATAGGAAGATTGAACATGAACGTCATGTGATGTCCATGATGGGCGCGGCAGGTACGAAAACCAGTGATCCACACCTGGGTAATTCTCTTTCTCACGTACAATCCGGTCCCCGTTCAAATGAAACACCAGCCAGAAACTGTGCTTTCGCAAGGGATCAACAACTGATTTCAGACCATTTTCTGTATTTTTGGAGCGGTGTGTTTATTCCCATCCTCATGAAATTCCGGCCAGAAACCGTGGTTTTTTCGGCATTGAAGTCCTTTTGTGTAGTGTTTAATATACCCTCCGGTAACCTAACACAACTATGGAAAATCACCATTTTTACTGGGTAAATCAACCATAAATGGCAATTTTCAATAGCTATATTCCCATAGGATCCATGGAATATTTACCAACATTTGCCCGAACAAAATCACCCAGTTATGTAGGTAAATATACCAGCACCATGGATCCTATGGGATTAGTTTACCAGAGGCACCTACCGGTAGGCCTGTCATGGCCAGTTCACGGCCTGTTGATTCGACCTCGTCCAACACATCCCACGGACGGGCCCCACGGAAGGATCGGATCCCTGGCGAGTTTTTCATCCCAAATAGTCCAATGGGGATATTCCATATAATATATAATATATATACATACACATTTATACATATATATATATATATGTATAATATATGTATACTATATACACATATTTAAACAGGCTTACCACCAGCCTTTCTCTCTGCAATCACGTGGCTCAATCCCATGCCTCAGGACATGCAGGACACGCCAATGACACGCATCGGACACGTGGACAATGACTTATGACCAAGTTATAGGGAATGCCCCAGTGCCATTGGATATATATATATATATGATTATATATGTATAGATGGGTGACCCATAACTGTTGTTATACCAAGTTATAGCCATAGTTCCCATTGGAATTGGGGGTAGCCTATTTTCAGACAAACAAACAAAAATGAACCATTTCTATTATAAGTAACAACATCCAAACCCTTCCAAAAAGGGTGGTTATTTGGATCATCATCTATAGGATTGAAACATGTTGAAACTGACAACACAAACTAAACCAATTATAGACCATAGAAAACATGGAAATTTACCAGAAATAGGTGGTCTAATTCACCCTTTATAGAACCCTATTTATTGAACCACAATCTCTAGCTAAGAAGGCCATTTCTTGTTGCTTAAACCACTATGTTTTTATAGCCATTTGCAAGGCAATTTCTTAGAGGATGGGTCAACACCTATGAAACTACCATCAGTTAGCCATAGATAAACATCCATTAACGAGCTATTTGAAAGTATGGTACCACACTTATGGCCCAACTAACTTACAAATGGAATTATAAGTCCTATAACTAGGCTTATATATCTTATATATCATGAAATAAACCCATTTCATAACTGCTTTTTTTGGGCCATAACTGTACCATAGATAAACATCCATAGATGGCATAGATAAACATAGATTTTATCATCCTTTCACCAGCTATTTTAGAGAAAGGTACCATGGTTGTCATCGTTTTTTTCGTTCTTTCAATCCCCTTCTCCGTACGAAGTAAAGCCCTCGAGCCTTCGCGTCCTGGACCAGGCTTATGATTGCCTAAACAAACGTGATGGAAACGTGATGGAAGGACATGGTATGACCAGCAACGAGAAAGGGATGTTATAATTAGTGTGTATATATATATGATATACAGCGTGTGTGTATAGAAACACATATTTACAGTGCATATATATATATATTATACATTATTATACAGTTATACAATGTTATACAGTATGTATATATAAGATAAAAATAGATAAAACATATAGTCAAATACAACTCAGCAACTATACCCAACCACAATAAGTAATGTTCGTAAAACCCTCTGTTACCTCAGTTGTACTGGTTGTTTGAAGGCGGGATTCGCACAATGGGTCATGATTATACCCAATAAACCCGGTAGTACAACCACTAAGAATCAATCAATATGGATTGTGGACAGTGCTTGGCAAAGATGGAACCTACACCATGTCTCACCAACATCGTTGTTTTAAACAGTGTTTTAGGCCAACACCACAATGGTGTTTCAAGCAAGGATCATGGCTGATCCAAACGCGCGATCCAAGGGTATGGGTCAAAACCCCAGTACCATTCTGCTCACCTTTAAAATACCCTCTGGTAATTTAAGATAGCTATTGAACATGTACCATAGAAATACCTGCAAAGCCGTAGTAGCCTAAAGTTTCAGGCTACTTTGGGCCAGTGACCATTTATCTAGCGACTTTCAAGTTTCTACTCCTAAAATAGGCTACTTTGGCATATATGTGATATACAGATATATTACAGTAATTCCATTTGTTTATAGCAATAAAATCATTATATTATACACTTTTATACCTCACCAACACCTTTCCCATTCCACCTGCGCAATCTCGAGGCCATTTCTGGCTGCACCATGACGCATTTGGTGGTGACAGGTGAGACACCACTATTTTTTTTGGGATCCATCCCATATAAAGATATATATATATATATCTTTATATATGTGTCTATATCTATATCTCTATATCTATACTATATCTCTATATCTATATATCTATATCTATTTATCTATGTCTATATCTATATATATATATCTGTATATTCATATGTACATATGCATACAGTAAACACATTTATATATACATCAGGATATGTTTCATAAAATCTGATCAAAACAGATCCCTGCAGCTAAGCTTGCCATGGCGCTCACTGCCATTATTGGCCTCCAGCTGGGGCAAAGGACCCCGACAGTTTCGTTCGGACACATGAAAACAATGCTCCATGGGTTTCGTTTTCATGCAGGAACTTGGGCTGAAGAGATTTGGCAAACTCGTGATGAATCTTAGCAGCATGTGTTTATCAGCTGCGCATTACCCAAAAGATCAAATGGAAGCATAAGTATATGGACAAGAGATCATTTTTTGAATATTTTTTGTGGCTTTCAAACTTCAAACCAATGGCCTGCCAAGGACTGGTACTTTCCTACTCTGCGCTGCATGTCTCCCCGGCCTGCTTCAAGCTTAAGCCCTTTTGTCCTGCACAGGCAGGAAGAACTTGATTGGGACATGGTGAACAGTTTTGTGGCCTCCCTTGACGGGTTGACTCTTGGAATTGCGCTGCATTTTTCTCAAGTTAAGGCTTGTTTGTAGTGCAGTCATTTTCCCAGATTGCAATCATGAGTGATGATGAGGCTCCTGAGCTTGCAACCATGTTGGAACGCTGTGAAATGCTTCGCAAGCGCTTTAGGAAACAATTCTCCTGGCTTCAGTGGCCAATTGCGGCCGTTGATGTGGAAGAGGGGGAGGTGGAACGCCACCCTATTTGCACCAAAAGCCTTGAGCTCAATGTTGACAGTGTCCGTGAGATGGTTCATTTCTACCATGGGGCTTTCGTGGATATCCACCAGCTATCTGCACAGGCCCCTGTGATTTTTTTTGTGTTGCTGCCAATGGGTTGCCCATGAATACATTCCAAAATGCACCAAAATACACTCCATGTAGTTGCCCTGTATCCCCAAGTTTTTAAATACTTTTGGGACATCGGCCCTTGGAAGGTGACCAAGTTGTTCAAGCTTTGCCAGCATGAGCCCAGCAGCAGGAAGCATGAAGCTTATCAAGATGCTTGGGATTTAAGGCGACTTTACACATTCGCATTCAAGAGGCAGCGGGACAGTGTCAGACGCGGGCAGAAGCCCCGGGACCAGGGTTCTCAAAAATATAATGAAAACGGTTTATCTTTTTAAATCTGCAGTTCAGGGACGAAAGAGTCTTTATATAACATGATAACATATGTTTATATATATATATATATATGCACCTTCAAAACCACTTGCAGGACAAGAAGGTGCGAGAACTCTTTTCCATCATCGAAAAGCTTCGCTCAGAATGGGCCTTTGCTGACTCTCCCACAGAGCCAGCCCCTTTGAACCTCGAAGGTGAAGTCAACCATGATTCCGACTGCTATGAGAATGAAAACCATGTTGATCCACCCACGGGGTCAAAGCTTGAGAGAAAGGGTGCCAATGCTTCCTTGGCTAGAGCTGAATCGACCACGTCTGTGGATACCCTGAGCCCGCCCAATGCTTTGCTCAAAGGCATGGGCATCGATGTGGTGATGACGACGGATCAGGAGAAGGAGCTGCATGACATCATCAAGCAGATCAATGAGCTGACGCACGGATCCCAGCCAAACCGGATTTTTCAAAAATATCTGGAAGGATAGGGGATGAAGCCTAGCTTCAAGT